>MU698338.1:25006-40338 GCA_026770625.1 Nicotiana glauca
AATCGAAATACCAAACAACTAACAATATGGGAGGGGGAAACATACTATGAGGAGATAACATTAATAACAGAAATCCCGAATAACAACTAAAGCAGCTTAGAGTCACAATAATCAAGGAAACAATGTTCAATATAACACATAGTGCCAACAACTATTGCGGCGTGCAACCCGGTCCATCATTACCATTGTTGCGGCATGCAACCCGATCCACAAATACCACTGTTTCGGCGTGCAACCCGACCCATACCATTTATCAGGTATGATTGTTGAGGCGCACAACCCGATCCTCATATATCACTGTTGCGGCGTGCAACCCGACCCATACCATTTATCAGGTATCATTGTTGAGGCGCGCAACCCGATCCTCACATATTATTGTTGCGGCATGCAACCCGCTCCTCAATATCATTTAATAGAATTATTTCCCAAACAACAGTCACAATTAAGAGACATAAAAATAAGCAATTATTTGACAAACATCCCGGCAAGGGAAATAATCCAACAAGTTCAACTAAACGTCCCGGCGAGGGAATAACTAACAACACTTTCTTACTTTTTCTCATCTCATAATTCACTCTTCTATTTTTGAGCCAACGCTCCAATTAATCAAGTCAATTCGTATGCCTTCAATATCTGTATCACAGTTCGAGCCAATGCTCCCAAGAATCAATTAATCATTTTACCGTTCACATTTTATTCACAACATATAGAATTTCTCCAATAAACACGAAGTTCACAACCAAGTCATGGTAATCACATTATAAGGACTCACGTTCAATCTAGACACCAATGTATAGATACTCATCACCATGCCTATACATCGTACTCGATCACATAGCAATTAGCAACAAGACTCAACTCCTACTCCCTCAAGCTAGGGTTAAACCAAACACTTACCTCAAAGCCTTGAAATCCACTTAATCCTCAACTATCGCTTTACCTCGTGGTTCCATCTCCAATTCGCTCGAATCTAATCACAAATTGTTCAATTACTTTAATAAATACTATATGGATCGATTTGAATGCATAAAAATAATTTTCTCAAGTTTTTCCCAAAAATTCCAAAAACGCCCCTGGCCCACGTGGTCAAAACTCGAGGTGCGAACCAAAACCCGGTTACCCATTCCCCCACAAACTCAAATATGTAATTTGTTTTGAAATTGGACCTCAAATCGAGGTCCAAGTCCCCAATTTAGAGAAAACCTAGGTTCTACCCAAAAATCCCATGAAAATCCTTGATTTCAAGTGGAAAACATGTTTAATGATGTTAAAGATTGAAATAATCGAGTAAAAATCAACTTACAGGTGATTTGGGATGAAGTTTGCTCTTGAAAAATCGCCTATGGGGTTTGGGTTTTGAAAGAATGGTGAAAAGTGATGAAATTTCGACTAAGTATAAAAATTGATGGGCTGCGGATATGGCATTTGTGAACCTTAGTTCACATTTGCGAACACTGGGTATTTTATACTTATGGGCTGCGGATATGGCATTTGTGAACCTTAGTTCACATTTGCGAACACTGGGTATTTTGCCTGACTTCGCATTTGCGATATTTTAGATCGCATTTGCGAACTTGGGCCATTTGGGGAAGGTTCGCATTTGCGAACATTTGATTTCATTTGCGATCATAGGCCAAACTTCCCCTTCTTCGCATTTGCGAAGAAAAGTTCGCATTTGTGAACATTGGCCTGCCTGGGCTGATTTTGCATTTGCGAACCAGCCTTCGGACTTGCGATAGCTGAGCATTCGCATTTGCGAACTCTGGCTTCGCGTTTGCGAAAATTGCAGAAGCCTCATACCAGATTTTCAAAACATGAGAAATGCAATTCGATGCCTATTCAAATCTCACCCGAGCCCTCGGGGCTCCAAACCAAACATGCACACAACTTCAAAAACATCCTATGGGCTTACTCATGCGATCAAATCGCCAAAATAACATCAACATCAATGAATCAAGCCTCAAAATCATCATTTTTATTTCAAACTTCATAAACTTTCAAACTTGGAACTTATAGTCCGAAACACGTCAAACGACATCCGATTTCGACCAAACTTCACAGAAAGCGCTTAAACAATATATAAACTCATAACAGGCGTCGAAACCAAAATACGAGCCCGATACAATAGTCTTTTAATCAATTTTTATTTCCATTTTCCTTAACAATTTCAGAAAAACAATTTCACGGAAAAATTCATATCTCGGGCTCTAGACCTCCGAATTCGACTTCGGGCACATGCCCGTGTCCCATATTTTTCTACGGACCTTCCGGGACCGTCCAATCTCGTGTCTGGGTCCGTTTACCAAAAATGTTGACCAAAGTCAACTATAATCATATTAATATCAAAATTCTTCAAATTTTTCACAGAATTCATATATTTCAACATAAAAATTTTCCGGTTATGCGCCCGGACTGCGCACGCAAATCGAAGCAAGTAAAAATAAGGTTGAACGGTGAGGAAACAAGTGATGACCCTTTGGGTCATCACATTTTTGGATAGGGTTGGACAGTTGGTCGGCATGAAGGCTCAAAGTAGACTAAAAATGAAGGTCTGGGGACTTACAACTCTTGGAATCGACTCTTTCAAAAGTGAAATAAAATCTTTTTCCCAGTTTCAGCCATTGGGGATTTTTGGATTTTTTTTTTCTTGAATTCTTATTTGGTTGGACCGAACTGTAAGGCTACCTATGTATCCTTATTTTTTTAAGGAATCAGGTTCAAACATCTGACCTAAATATTTTTCTTTTTTTGTCTGTTTCTTTTTTTTCTTTTTCTTCTTCTTTTTTTTTCAAAACAAGTTGCCCCAACTTTTATTTTTCTGGGGACATGGACCTTTGACAATTCTTTTCTTCTTCTTTTTTTTTCACTTAAAACTTTCTAAAAGCTGCCCTAATTTGTACTCTTGGGCATGAACTTTTATTGTTATTTTATTTTTTCTTCAGCATTTTTTTTTACTCTAAACTTGATTCCAAAAGAGAGTGGTCAAAAAAGATAACAAAGGCTCAAAAGGGGTGACAAAGGGTATAAAGTGTTTGGGTAGCAGAAAAAGAGCCTCCCAACCTCGGGAATGCAAAAAATAGTATCTTTTCATGATCATAGAATTTATGACCATATCTGTCTTCTTGGTGTGGGTCACAAGACACTTTCCATCCCTTAATATCAAACTTTCCAACAAATTTCAATTGATTAAATATCCTCAAGCCCAATCTTCACAATGATTTAAAGGTGAACTTTACTCGACCTTAATTCCAAAGTATTTCAACTCTTTTTCATCCTCAAAAGTGTCTTGTTCTCAGTTACTCAATTCAAGCTTAAATCAATTTTCTAACATCTGGCCAAAAAGTCTGCATGCATGTCATATCACTAAAACTAGCGGGGAAGAAGCTAAGCACAAAATGATACGAAAGGACAAATTGTATTTTATTGAATAAGGATGGAAGTATTTGACAACTAAACAAGCAACCTAAAATCAAGTTACAACCCTAAAATAACCCGGATAATGAAAATAGCAATAAAACAGACAGGTATAACTCATACAAACAGGATAGAGGGATAGAAGAGTTTGACTCAATAAAATAAATAAAATCTGGATCACAACCCTGAAATAACCAAGATAACAGAAAAACATCAAAACAAGCTACCAAGATTCCTCCCTAGTGAGGAGAGAATGACTTTTCAATTGCTATGCTTGACATTTAGCCATACATTTTCTCCTCATAATCACCATAGCCTTCTCCAATTTCAGTCGGCAAGTTCCTGAGAGGATTCTCATACTCCATGTCACCAGGCATCATTCCCACAAAGTGTGCATCATCATGTGCAGGTAAAGGATTCTGCACGATATTCTGCGTGTCACGGTCTTGGATCACAATCAGGTTTTGCTGGATCATTCTTTCTATTTCTCTTTTCAAATCCTGACAGCTTATAATATTGTGCCCCTGGGCATTGGAATGATATTCACACCTTTTAGAAGGGTCAAAGCTTCTCATACATGGGTCCACATAATTTGGAGGAACAGGTGCAATCATGTCATAATGCTTTAATTTCTCCAACAAGCTTGCATAGGACTCTCCTATTGGTGTAAAATTATCTTTCAACTTTTGTTCCCCTTTATACCTCTGGCCTGGATGTGGGTAATAGGGCAATTGAAAATTTTGTAGAGGATGGAGGAGATTTTGATGTGCTCGTGCTCGCCTTCTGGGGTGTTTTGGTGGCTGGCCAACATACTGAGGTGGAGCAACAGAGTATTATGTGTTCTGAGGTGGATGGAAATGCCTAGGGGAGTCATGGGAAACCTGATGAGGCTACGCATACCTTCGAGGTTCTCTCCTGGGACCTATTCTCGACCCTGTTGTCATCATGATTTCTTCATCCTTCTCATTTGTGTTACTGAAATTATCAGATTCAACCTGGACAGCCTGAGTTGCGGCTTTAAGAACTACTTGACTTATAATTTTGCCATTCTTAAGACCAATCTCTACCATTTGTCCCATTTTGATTGCTTTCGAGAAGGATTTTCCAACTACGGACATCATGTTTTGAAAGTAATCTGGCTCTTGCGCTCGAAGGAAGAGAGTGATTAGCTCGTGGTCATCCATGGGTGGCTCAATTCTAGTTGCTTGTTCTCTCCATTTAATGGCATATTCCCTGAAGCTTTCATTTAGTTTCTTCTTCAAGTTTGAAAGGGAATTGCGGTCTGGGGCAATGTCAATGTTGTATTGGAACTATTTGACAAAGGCCCGAGCCATATCATCCCAGACATGCCAGTGAGAGGTATTTTGATCCATAAACCATTCGGAGGCTGCTCCTGTAAGGCTTTCCCAAAAATAAGCCATCAGTAATTCTTCCTTTCCTCCCGCACCTCTTAGTTGATTGCAATATCTTTTCAGGTGGGCTATGGAATCTCCATGTCCATCATACTTTTCAAATTTGGGAGTCTTGAAACCAAGTGGCAAGTGGACATCGGGGAGCATACATAAATCCTTGAAGACAATGCTCTTCTGACCAGCCCACCCTTGCATGTTTTTCAACTGTTGTTCTAAGCTTCTTACTCTTTGGGTCATTTCTTCCTGTGCCGTATTTTGGGAAGGCTTATCAATGTTTGCAGGAAGATCAAACAAGTACGAGTGATACTCAGGAGAGTGGTGCTGCTCTTACAGGATAGAAAATTGTGACTCATGAGTTTTTCTCTTCACTACCGTCGACTGTGGGATGGTGAAGACGGGCATAACAGTAGAGGCTGTCTGATTGGTTGTGGATGACAAACTTTGAGAGCATGCAATAGAAGTCCCAGTTGTAGTCGTACAATTAGGATAAGGAATTAACCCATATGGACATGGTTGATCAGACAATAAGACCGAAATGGTAGTAGTTGAAATGGATGTAAACTTTGGAAAACCATGAAAAACAAAATGCGGTCCTTGGCCATTGGCCCATGCTTGACACATTTCAGTGATTTTTTGTCTCAGTAGTCTATTTTCCTCAACCACAGTAGACTCTTATTGGACCCTCTGACCCTGAGTCTCTTGAGCATTAGTAAAAGCTTCGATGTCAGTTGTCATTGACATTTTTTCCTTGGATTTTGTATTGTCAGCTTACCACAAATCGACTATCTCAACTTTCTTCACAATTCAAAATAAAATGTGTTAGAATGGATTTAGTCAGTCCTTATTATTATCAACAATTTTTTTCATTTTTTATATTTTATTTTTTCATTTTTTTGGTTGATCGAACCTGATATGGGTTGCCTACGTATCATGTGGGAACATGAATCAGATCTTGCATAGTTCGGGAAGATCAGGAATAAAGTAAAACTAATTTTTTTTATTTTGAATTTTTTATTTTATTTTTTCGAAAGAAAAACTTATAAAGAAGAAAGAAAATATTTTTGAATTTTGATTTTTCTTCAAAATTTTGCAAAGAAAGACTTCTAAAGAAAAGAGATATTTTTTTTTAATATCGACCATTTTTTTTCATTTTTTTTGAATTTCGAAAGAAAAACTTCTAGAGAAGATTTTTTTTTTTTTTTTGGATTTTTGAAATTTCATTTTGAATTTATGAAAGAAATGTTTCTAAAGAAAAAGAAAAAAATTTTGAACCTTGAATTTTCTTTTCAATTTTTGAAAGAAGAATGAAAAATATTTTTGGATTTTGAGAAGAAATTAAAAAGAAAATATTTTTGTATTTTGAATTGGGGTCTACAAGAAAGACTTTCTAAAGAAGCAAGTAATGGAAAATATTTTTAGATTTCTTTTTTTTTAAATAGTCTCAAAAAAGACTTTTATAAATAAGGAAGTAAAGGAAAATATTTTTGGATTTTTTTGAAAATTGGGTCTCAAAGAAAAACTTTTCTAAATAAGGAAGTAAAGGAAAAGATTATTGCATTTTTAAAAATTGGGTCTTAAAGAAAGACTTTTCTAAAGAAGGAAGTAAAGAAAAATATTTTTGGATTTTTAAAAATTGGGGCCAGAACTGATGAGGTTTTCCTATGTATCTCACATCCGGTGAGAATCAGACCGCGTAGTTCGGTCAGTTTTGAAGGAACAGAAATTGAATTATTTTGAAATTGACTTTTCCTCTTTTTTTTTTCAAAATTTCAACCGAGTTTCAAGATATTTCAAATACCTATCTCTCACTCTCTTTTATTTTTTCTTTTTTCTATTTTTTTCATTTTCTTTCCCAATTCTAGAAGCCAGTCAACATGCAAGCCGAAACAGATAGATACGCAAGTACCACGTAAGATGCATCAGGATGATCTTTTAATTTGGGTACACCTATCCTAGACGGACCCAACCCCTGTGTTGAGTCCCCAAAGTCAAATGCACGTGATGCAAATAAGCGTTCCTACTGGGGATCTGGCATGAGGCTGAGTTATTCTAAGTTTAAAATCTGGGTATATTGTTCTAGACTTGTGTACCCGAGCAGACAACTCGAGCCAAGGAGGGGGCTACATACCGGGGACCAAAAGTCCATCCGGCTTTGTAAATTGCCCAAGCCTCTTTCTTATTTAAGGTATGACACTAACAGAAGGGGATTCATGCTAGCGTGCACATCCCCGAAGATGAGAAGAGAAGGGTTTCGTAACAGTTTATATATAGTTCAAATAATATCAAAGAGGTAAAAAGCGCCCTTTAGCACATTAGGCTCAAACACATAAAAATCGGATAATAAGTAAAAGCCAACTATAACTGTTATTCTAAGCTCGGATTCAGAACCGTGAACCAGAGATTCTGGGTTTTTTTCCCAAGCAAAGTTGCCAGAGCTGTCACACCTCCTTTTTACACACCCCGAAGGTAGTACAAAGGAGTTTTTCTAATTTAAGTGACATTATTTGAAATGGGCTTATCTATTTATTTTTATTCAGAGTCGCCACTTGGAATATTTTAATTGGTATCCCAAGTCACCGGTTTACTTTAAAATCCCAAATCAAGGAAAATTCGACTTTCCTTTTGAAGTCTGCGAACCAGAAATTCTGAATAAGAAATTATGTTAATCCAAGGGAAGGTGTTAAGCACCTCCGAATTCCGCGGTTCTAGCACGGTCGCTTAAACTATTGCAGTTGACCTATTATCAGATTTATTACATATTTTAGCCTATGGTCCAATTTTAACTTTATAACCGCTTTTATTTAATTATTTTTTAGGACTCCTTCTCAGTGGTGGTGTAATTCAGCTGGGCATCGCCAAGAGTCTTACTCGCATAGTAGATGGAATAAAACACCTTGTCCTTCCTCTGTCCTAACACTGCCCCGATCGCATGATCACTCGCACCACACATAAGTTCAAAAGGTAAAGACCAATTCGGTGCCACAATAATGGGAGTAGTCAGTAACTTCTTTTTAAGTTCTTCAAATGACTTAAGGCAAGCATCATCAAAGTTGAATGTCACATCTTTTTCAAGCAGCCTGCACAAAGGAGTAGCAATTTTTGAAAAATCTTTAATAAAGCGTCGATAGAATCCCGCATGTCCCAAGAAACTCCGGACACCCTTCACTGAAATAGGTGGAGGTAATTTTTCAACCGCCTCCACCTTTGCTTTATCAACTTCAATGCCACCCCCAGATACTCTGTGACCCAATACGATGCCTTCTTGTACCATAAAGTGGCACTTTTCCCAATTCAGTACCAGATTTGTTTCTTCATAGCGGGCTAGTACCTTGTTTAGATTCCTCAAGCAATCATCATAAGAAGACCCAAAAACTAAAAAGTCATCCATAAACACCTCCACGAAGTTTTCCACCATGTCGGTGAAAATAGCCATCACACACCTCTAGAAAGTGGCTGGTGTATAAAGACCAAACGGCATTCGCTTGAAGGCGATAGTGCCGTAAGGACAAGTAAAAGTAGTCTTCTCCTGATCCTCTGGGCATATGAAAATCTGATTGTATCCTGAATAACCATCAAGGAAGCAGTAATATTCATGCCCGGCCAACCTGTCTAGCATTTGATCGATGAATGGGAGTGGGAAGTGATCCTTGCGAGTTGCCTTATTGAGCCTTCTATAATCAATGAAGACTCTCCATCTCGTAACAGTACGAGTGGGGATTAGCTCATTCTTCTCGTTCTCAACTACACTTATTCCTCCCTTTTTGGGCACACATTGAACCGGGCTTACCCAGTTGCTATCAGAAATGGGAAAAATGATACCTGTATCGAGAAACTTGATTACTTCCTTTTTCACTACCTCCTTCATTATAGGATTCAATCTCCTTTGATGCTCTATACTGGGGCGGTGTTCGTCCTCTAAAAAGATTTTATGCATGCAAAACGAGGGACTAATACCTTTGATGTCAGCTATAGTCCACCTAACGGCCCTTTTATGCTCGCGGAGGACTCTAAGCAATTTTTCTTCTTGAGTGCTGGTCGAGCTAGATGAAATGATTATGGGCAGTGTCTCAGAAGTTCCCAAATAATCATAGTGCAGATACGCTGGAAGCGGCTTGAGTTCTAGCTTCGGAGCTTCTTCAATAGATGGCCTGGGAGAGGTCAGCGCAACAGGTCTGTCCAACTCTTCAAATTTTCTCAGCCCATGTACATAATTGTAGGACATATCTAGCATTTGCTCGATTTCTCCTATTCTTTCATCTTCATGGTTTTCTGCATTCCCAATCAATACTCGTTCAACAGGATCTGCAAGGCTCATATAGGGTACTAACGAAGTAGCATCACTCTCCACCACCGAGATTATGGATAACTCCTCATAATGAACTAGCACATCTTTAATCACTCCCTCAGGATGAGCAAGGGAGCGATCAGCTAACTGTAATATAACTGTCGTTAGGCGTGGTTCACCTAACCCAACTGTCTGAACACAGATAGCGGCATCAAATTGATGCTCGCTCCAAGATCACATAAAGCTCGCCCAACAGCGTGTTTACCAATGGAGATGTGGATATTGAAACTACCTGGATCCTTCAATTTTTGAGGTATCTTGCCTTGAATTCTGGAACTGCACTCCTCAGTGAGTTCCATAGTCTCGAACTCGATTAGCCTCCTTTTATTTGCCGCAATATCCTTGATGTACTTTACATATTTGGGTACTTCTTGTAAGATGTCCACCAATGGAATATTAATTTGCACCTGCTTTAAGATATCAAGAAACTTTTTATATGCGACATTGTCCCTTAATTTCTGCAATCTTTGAGGGAATGGAGGTGGTGACCTTGCAATCAATTGTGGGGGCTGCTCAGCCACCACCTCTCCAGTTGGTTTCTCTGGCTCCGAGGCTTTCTCTGATGTTGATTCTATAGTGCCCGGCCTCTCATTAAAAGTCACCTGTTTCCTCATTTTAGGAAGAACTTCCTCAAGTTGTCTCCCATTCCTCAACGACGCGGCATTAATGCCTGCCTTAGGATTTGCTTCAGTGTCGCTTGGAAGAACTCCAGTTGGTGTCGTGTTTTGAGCACTGGCTAGCTGTGCCATTTGATGCTCCAAATTTCCCACTGTTGTGACGAGGGATTGATGTTCGCCATCATTTTTTTAAACATGTCTTCAAGGTGGCTTGTAGAACTCGTTTGTTGCTCACCTTGCGTGGTCTATACTGCTGTTGAGGTGCTTGGGGCCTGTACTGATTCTGAGTGCCCTGGTTTCCACTCCAAGAGAAGTTTGGGTGGTTCCTCCAATTGGGATTGTACGTGTTCCCATATTGATTTTCTTGGCCCCTATTTGAGTTACCCACGAAGCAGACATACTCTGGGTTTGCGGGACATATGTAACTCGTGTGTCCCTCTCCACATATTTCACAAAAAGCTTGAACATGTTGTACCTGCTGCTTGTTGATATTCACGTTCATCTGGTTGACTTGATTGGTCTGTGTAGCAATCTGTGCAGATAATGCTGAAATAGCATCTAAGTCAAGAACCTCTGCAAACTTTTTCACTGTGAGTATGCCCATCTCTCCTTGCCAATCCAGATTGCTCTTGGAGAATTTGTTCAATAATTCATATATGTCGTCAAAGCTTTTCTCCAACACTTGACCCCTAGCTGCAGCATCTACCACGATCTTTTTCAGAATGTAATCATTCTATGAAAGTGTGAGCTAACACTTCATTTGTCTGATTGTGATGAGGACAGTCTCTGAGTAGCCCTTTGATCCTTTCCCAAGCCGAGTATAAAGACTCTCCTGCTTTCTGTTTGAAGGTAACTATCTCACTTATGATCTTTGCAGTTTTGCCTGAAGGAAAGAACCTTGCTAGAAATTTTCTTGCCAAATCGTTCCATGATGTAATGGAATTTGCTGGTTCTGCCTTTAGCCATCGCTTAGCTTTACACAACAGAGAGAATGGAAAAAGTGTGAGCCTCACATAATCTGGAGTAACCCCGTTAGTGATATAAGTATCACTAATATCCAAGAAGTTCAAAATGTGCTGATGTGGATCCTCGCGTGGAAGAACCATAAATAGCCCGTTTGCATGAAGCAGCTGGATCATGCTCTGTTTCAGCTCAAAGTGCCCAGTGATTCTGGGCTTCACTATACTGGAGGTGACATTAGCAATGCTGGGCATCGCCACCTCCTAAACAGCCATGGGTTGCCCCTCTTCCATGTCCCTTGCTTCTCTCAACCTCCTGTGGAATGTTCTCTCAGGTTCCGGATCAAAGCCTTGAAGTCGGTCCTGGCTTCTGACCCTACGCATTCAATCAAATTTCCTGAGATCCGCACAACAATCAAGTAACGTTAGGCTCAACTAAATAAAAAATTAAAGCAACAACTAGCAAGTAGCTAATATTAAATCCCCGGTAATAGCGCCAAAAACTTGTCGCTCCCAAACGCACATGCAAGTATACGTAGTCGTACAAGTAATAAAATGATAAGTCGAGTGTCGAACCCATAGAGACTTATATCAACTACTCACTAAAATGCCAATATTGTTATTCCGTCAAACTATATTCGAGTTCAAGAGTTTAATTATGCTAATTATAATTCTAAGTAACAACTAAATTATCAAGTAACGAGTTGATTGTTGTGTATTCAATAGAGATAAATATTCTAGGATTGTGATAACCAATCATATTGTGTTCTAATTGACTCTTCCCTTCATATAATTCACTCATGGTTGCTAATTCATCGATAAATGCTCTCATAGCCTTCTCCCGAAGTACTACTCGCCTATTCTCAATAGATTAACGCATATATTCCTATGAAATCAATCTATTAAGAACGCATTAAGATCACGATATTCAATTAAGCATGGTGCCTAGGTATATTCCTATCCTAACCACAAATCTGCTCCCCCTAAGGGTTAAGATCATGCTCTCTTCAATTCTTCTATAATCTAAACATGACTTTCCCAAGCATAGCACAGATAGTAATAGCACTTAAGTGATGGCCAGACAATTAAGCAATTAAACTCAGAATTGAAGAAGCAACCATATATGAATGAAATATAATCAAGATCTAGTCAATATCAAACAACAATAATCATGGCTAAATCACAACCCCAGAACAATGGGTTTTAGCCACACATGCTAGTGTATATCACAAATAGATTCAATTCCATCACAAAATGAAGAAAACAAAGAGAAAAAAGAAGAACTTGATGATCCAAACTCCTCCTTGCTTCTTGCTTCCCTCTTTCTCTCTCTAAACTATGCAAAATCCCCTTCTCCATCTTCAGATCTTAGGTGAGCTTAACTTTATTTAAGTTTAGTGGGTTTTCTCCAAAATTCCAATTTTACCCCTAAATACGTTTTCCCGGACTGGATAAGCGTGAGTTCGTGCGTTACTTCGTGCAGTACTTCGCTCGATATTCTATCTCAACTTCTTAAGCGTGCGAACAAGTGCACGACTTCGTGCGGTACTTCGCACGTCTGGGCCTGAGTTTCTTCCATTTTCTTATCTCGTCCTTGCACGTACTCAACTCCGAGGGGTCGTTTTTGCTCACAAATTGTTCCAATCACCTTTTTCAAGCATCATATAGACTCCTCTTCCTGCAATGCATACAAATCACAATTAGAGCCTATTTCTCATCAATTAACTATAATATGTCATTGGAATATAATCAAGCGGAAGCATAAACAATAGCTAAATCACCTAGATTTTGCCTCTTATCAACACCCTACACTTAATTCATTACTTGTCCTCGAGCAATCAAACCATACTCTCTAGAGAATCCTTCACTCAATCATTTCTCCCTAACGTATTAAACCTAGAACAATGTACATATATCACGCCTAGCAGTGAACAATCCTAGCCTCAAAGCCGACTCTCAAGTGCCATGCAATATTCACACATCCTCAAAGTACTCTACACAGAAGTCAAGACTTGCTTTTCCGTCACGAATCATATGCCCTCACAATCAAATCATCTAAAAAGAAACAAAAAAAAATATTTTTGGTATTTTCTCTAGACTCATTTCCCTCAAGAAAATCATCTAAAAAGATCCGTCATCAGGAAGAGCTTACAATTTTTCAATTTTGTTTTTTCTCGACTCAGTCCCTCAAGAACCCCGTTGTAAGGGATTCGTCATCGGGCCGAGCCATTTATCAACGTTAAAAAAAACTACTCCATAAAAAAAATATCAAGTCAACATGAAACAACCAAAACAACCAATCAATTTATACACTACATACAACATACATTGAAGGAATCACCCACCCCACACTTAAATATAAAGACATGTCCCCATTGCTTAAAATTTAAAAGAGCAGTGAGGTAAAGAGACTTCCCTGAAGCCTCGCTCCTACTCGGAAATAGTTTCGGGGTTCACGTGGCACACACGCCCTAATGTTCGCAACCAACCAGTTAACTTCTTTTCCGACTTGACTTGTCGGTCAGCTATCTCATCCACACGAGTGCCCAAATCAGTCATTGATGAGCGTACTCTGGCCACCTCCTGCTCCAATGCCCTGGCAGTTCCTGAAGCGGACGCTGCTCCTGACGGCACTGCTGGTGCTGGCTCCTCCATTTGTTCATCCACGTCCTCCGACGATGTATCAAAACTACTTTTATCGTCTTCTCTTGCCGCTGCTGTCGCGGCTGGTCCCGTTGTGTTCTTGCCGGGTCGGATGATGTAGTCTTTTTTTACCAGCCCTTCCACACTAATATTTTCGGGCACTTGCACTTGCCGACAAAGCTTAGTCATAAAGTATGGGAAAAAGAACCCATATGGCACTGGGGGCACCAAATAAACATCTCATCATGAATCACCTTGGCCATGTCGAAGGGAAAACTGTTGACGAAACACCAAATTAATGAGGCGCGGGGGCCATTCACCTCCGTAGTATTTTTGGAGGGGATAAGGCGACTGTTAATCACATAGAGCCAGCACTTCACCTCTGTAGTTAAAATGGAGGAGTGGAACTTCTCACCGCGGTCCAGTCACTCCACTATTTTTTTGGGTACGCATATTGAGTCAAAAAAGCGATTCCATTTGGTGTCTGTTGGGTGTTTGGACCACTCATAAAAATCTGTATTGTCAGGCAGTGGGTCAGGCAATTGATATGCAGTGCATATCGCCTCAACGGAGGCATCCACCACCTTTTAGCGCACCGTGACCACATGGTTGACATGCTCTGGCTGATTCGCATAGAATTCGCGAATAATCATTACATTTGCCTCCCCTGGCTCATCAATGAAAGCTTGCAAACCCCGCTCCATCAACTCATTGTACAAGTGGGGGCATCGTTCTTTGACATTTTTTATGTCAATGCCCCTCTCCAGAACTGACTTCTTCGTAGCCTTCTCCGTGAAACGGGTCTGAGCCTCAGGTGAGACAAATTTGTTGTTGTCATAGGGACGTGCAGGGGTTGCCCTTTGGCGACGGGCGGATGGACCTGTGGCTTGGCGCTTTCTGAGTGCCATAATACCTATAAAATTTGAACACTTTAGCTCAGTCCATCAAAAATAGTGTGACGTAATGCGGTTACTCAGACTTCACATGCAAAACTGGTAACAACTACATAATCATGTTCATTGAGACCTTTCCACAAACACCTTGTGGGCATTAGGCTCTCATAACTCTTTTTCTAAATGTCTTGCACTAGGCTTTCCCACAAAAGCTCATTGATAACCCAAATCAAGTCCTACCCACCCCACACTTATAAAAAACTAACCCGTAATATATTTCACAAAGATTGAACACCATAACACAAAATACAAGTACACAAACTAATTGCATAAGATACAACACACAACAAAAAATCTGAAAATATAAAGAGAAAAATAGAAGAAGAAAAGAAAGAAAAAGTAAAACTAGGGCTCTTACCTTGTGAAGGAGAAGGTGGGAGGTGCTAGGGATTTGGGGTAGACAAACGTGAGAGAGGGAATTGGTACAGGGGTGCTGGAAATTTGGGGGAGGCGTTGGGGGTGTTTAGGAGAAGGTATGGGAATTTGGGGCGTTTGGGTTGTGAAAGGGGAAGTGAGGGTTTTGTGATTGGTTGGGAACGAAGGGGGGTTAAGGTAAATTAATAGTGAGAAAATAAAATAAAAAAATTAAACAAATAAAAAGAAAGAAAAAAATTAAATCGACTAACAAAAATGTCGGAATTCGGACGAGGGATCGCGAAGTCGCGCAGTACTTTGCGCGTACTTTGCGCGGTCCAGGCAGAATAAGTTCCCAAAACGCGCAAGCTATTGCGCGAACTTTGGACTTCACACGCCTCTTCGCGCGCCCTTTTTTTGTTCCAGGCAGAATGTTTTGCCCAGGTGCGCGAAGTTGGCGTGAAGTCGCGCGCCTGGGCGATTATTTTTGCATTTTGTTCACCTGTTTTGCTCCTGGTTGATGGTTCTTTCGCCCGCCCTTTGTTGCCTGCATTTGTTAGCAAGTTAAAACTCAAAATCAAACACTACTACTATCGTTGGGTTGCCTCCCAACCAGCACCTTATTTAACATCGTG
>MU698341.1:4592-15290 GCA_026770625.1 Nicotiana glauca
TCATTGGACCATTAGAGTGTGTCAAAGTTGACCATCTCGTCTCTACCCCTTCGGGATTAGGCGGGACACTCACTGAGTACACGTTGATTACGTACTCATACTACACTTTTGTGCATTTTTGTTGCGCAGGTATATATGCAGCTCTAGCAGCCTTCTGGGCGCATCATCACGAACGATTGGGGGACTAGGTGAGTTGCAGTATTCAAGGCGGCCCGCAGCTTTTAAAGTCCCTTCTAGTAACTGTATTTCTTTCTTATCCATTGTATTCCGGACGGATGTTATGTTGTATTTTACTTCTCTTATCAGTAGTCGCTCATGTACTTGTGACACCGGGTTTCTGGGAGGGTTTACAATGGATTTGTTCTATTTACTATTATTTAAATTTGAATATTAGTAGTGAATTTTTATTTATAAAAAAAATTGGGAGGAAAAATCTTAGATTTTTAAAAGTATTAAAAAAGGAATTAATATATGAGTTAGTTGGCTGGCCTGACAGAGTGTCCGGCGCCACCACGACCCTTAGTGGATTTTGGGTCGTGACAGGCCCGTTCCATAATTAAACACATATCCTGCTCGCGAATCATCTATGCGACGCAGGCACACATAAAGTACATGCTCAATCAGTCAAATAAGAACTTATCGGGGAATANAAATTATTTCACCTATGGGGTAAATTCCCCCTCACAAGATTAGAAAGAAGACTCACCTCGCTCCGAAGATCCACAACCGGCATTCTACATTCTTCCGAAGACCTGCACCAACGCACAATGCTCCAAAACTAGCCAACGATAATATAAATCCATTAATATACACTAAATCATACTTTACAACCCAATTTATAACCATTCCTAACCCCGAATGAAAAGTTGACATAAATGCCCTCGGGCCCACGTGCCCGGAATCCAAAATTTCTAGAAGATAAAGGTCACCCATGACCTTAGGAACTCAAACATACAATTTTCTCTTAATTCCATACTCAAAATCGTGGCTAAATTCCAAGAATATGATTTTCTAGGTTTTCCACCAAAAACCCAATTTTATACTAATTTCCATGCCTAAACCCATGTATAAACCTTGTATTTAACTCAAAGCTAGCATAAATTACTTACCTCATGAGAAGTGACGAAAATGGCATCCCCAAGCTGCTCCCCATCGACTCCAATGGAAGAAAAATGGGGTTGAAATGAACCCAACTTCGAACTTAAAACATCCTCACTGCCCCAGCTGCCCTCGCTTCTGCGGCATTTTGTCCGCTTCTGCAGATGTCGCTTCTGCGACTTTTAGCCGCTTCTGCGGCTTGGGCTAAAGGGGAGCGGACCGCTTCTGCGGTCTGGGGGCCGCTTAAGCGGAACTGCTTCTACGATGCCTGGGCTGCTCCACGCCAGCCGCTTCTGCAGCTTCTCCTTCGCTTCTGCGGGGCCGCTTCTGCGGTCCCAAATCCGCAGAAGCGGAAATACCAGAAGCAGCAGCCCCCAGCCTTCTCAAATATCAAATTTTGATCCGATAACCACGCGGAACTCACCCGAGGCCCCCAGGACCCCAATCAATCATACCAACAAGTCCCAAAACACATTACGGACTTGCTCGAGGCCTCAAATCACATCAAACAACGTCAAAATCATAAATTGACCTCCAATCCAAGCTTTATGAACTTTGAACTTTTCAACTTCTACTTCCGATGCTTAAACCTATCAAATCACGTCCGATTGACCTCAAATTTTGCACACAAGTCATATTTGACATTACAGACCTACTACAACTTCCGGAATCGGATTTCGACCCCGATATCAAAAAGTGAACCTCCGGTCAAACTTCTCAAAAGCCTTCAAATTTCTATCTTTAGCCAAATTGCTTCAAATCGACCTACGGACCTCCAAATTCACTTCCGATCGTGCTCCCAACTCCAGAATCACCATACGGAGCTATTCACAGACTCGAAATCCCAAACGGACATCGATAACACTGAAATGCACTTCACGCAAAACTTAAGAAATTCCTTCTAAAATGCTAACTTCCACAATAGGCGCCAAAACGCTCCCGGGTTATCCAAAACCCAATCCGGGCGTACGCCCAAGTCCGAAATCATCATACGAACCTGCTGGAACCCTCAGATCCTGATTCCGAGGTCGTTTACTCAAAATTTCAATCCTAGTTCATTCTTTCAACTTTAAGCTTCTCAAATGAGAATTTTCATCTAAATTTAACTCCGATCTTCCTGAATTTAAGTTCTTACCATGCGAACAAGTCACAACACCTGAAATGAAGTTGCTCATGGCCTCAGACTGCTGAACGACGCGCTAGGGCTCAAAACGACCGGTCGGGTCGTTACATCCTCTCCCACTTAAACATACGTTGGTCCTCGAACGTGCTGAGAACTATACTTAATTAGTCTGAAATTGATGTTTAACTTCTCATGCACCTCCCCGTGCTACCACAACTTAGCTGAGCACATCGGCTCGATAAATTTTGAAGATATTCCCTTTTTATTCAAGCAAATAAGCCTTAGAGCCCAATTCCAACATCCGAAATTCTATGCCAGACCTGTTTCTAACATACGATCACCGTACCAATCACTATATGTTGTACTCAAACATGACTGCATAACTCTGCTGAATTCACACTTTGCATCACTTTAATCATAGGACCACAAACATTTCCGTTTGAATTAATCGAAATTCCACAAATCCGATGCTCCCATTGCACTTCATGACCTACATAGGTCTTACTCTAACTATTACAATACCACCATGACGGATGAGATGCCAAAATTCATGATCAACTACCGAGTCAACCAACCATCGAGTCTATTCCTCTGACAAGAAACATTACCACATTCTGAACCAAATAATGATCTTCGCTCCTTAATATACTTCATATAATCAGATTGCACTAATCCTAAATCCCACAGTCTTATCTCACCCAGTACGAACTACTCAGGCAATAAGCCACTCCGAAGGCGATCAAAAGTCTCATATGTCGCCACAATGTGCCAATAGACCACCAATCCGAACAGAACACAAACAGGAAATCGAAATCCGGAAGGAATTACCTAACTCCCGCATTACTACGGACTTTCCTTAGAAATTAGGAAGCGGAACATACAAAATTAGAATATTGAAAGCTACACTTATCATCACATTGTTGCGGCGTGCAGCTCGATCCACACATCATAACCATGACGGCGTGCCACCCGATCCTCACAATATAACCATGGTGGTGTGCCACCCGATCCACACGTAGAACTCACTTAAGGAGATACACATCGAGCTAATTTGCTCATTGCGATAAAATTTTACGGGTGAGTCTTAACCGATATTTTGGACCTGTACCAAGTTTCGGAATCAAAATCCGAGCCCGACACCTAGGAAATCAATGAATACTTAGTTTCTTTAATTCTTTAAAACTTCAATTTAACAATTTCACATAAAAATTCATTACTCGGGCTAGGAACCTCGGAATTCGATTTCGAGCATACGCCCAGGTCCCATATTTTCCCACAGACCCTCCGGAACTGTCAAATCACGAATCTGGGTCCGTTTCCCGAGAAAGTTGACCGAAGTCAAACTTGGCTTTTTGAGAAAATCTTAAAGAAGCAAATGGACATATTCTTACTCAAAACTGTTCCAACTTTCGAACCATCCATCCCCGCAAGTTATAAATTAGCTAAAACAAGCACGGAAAGTTTTATTTAAGGGAGCGGGGTTCTAAAAATGCAAAACGACTAGTCGGATCGTTACATTCTCCACCTCTTAAACAAATGTTCGTCCTCGAACGGATATAAAAAAGTACCTAGACTGCTGAATAAATGGGGATATCTGCTCTGCATGTCCTCCTCAGACTCCTAGGTCACCTCCTTGACCGGTTGGCCCCTCCACTGGACTCGCATTGCAGAAATCCTCTTGGATCTCAACTGGCGATCCTGTCTATCAATAATGGCAACTGGATCCTCCTCGTAGCCCAAGCTCTCATCTAACTGAATGGTACTGAAGTCCAACACATGTGATAGGTCGGCATGATACTTCCGAAGTATCAATACATGAAAAACTGGATGAACTCCCGATAGACTGGGAGGTAAAGCAAGCTCATAGGCAACCTCTCCAACTCGCCTAAACACCTCAAAGGGACCAATAAACCTTGGGCTTAGCTTTCCCTTCTTCCCGAACCTCATAATGCCCTTCATCGGTGAGACTTTTAAGAAAACCTTTTCGCCAATCATGAATGATACATCACGCGCCTTCTGATCCGCGTAACTCTTCTGTCTGGACTGAACTACGCGGAGCCTCTCCTGAATCAGCTTCACCTTATCCAAGGCATACTGTACCAAATCTGTACCAAGCAACTTAGCCTTACCAGGCTCAAACCACCCGATAGGAGAACGACAACGTCGACCATATAAAGCCTCATACAGGGCCATATCTATGCTAGACTTATAGCTTTTGTTGTATGCAAACTCTGCTAAAGGCAAGAACTGATCCCACAGCCCTCCAAAATCAATCGCACATGCTCTAAGCATATCCTCCAAGATCTGCACTATCCGCTCCGACTGTCCGTCGGTCTGGGGGTGGAATGATGTGCTAAGTACTACGCGGGTCCCCAACTCACCCTGAGCAGCTCTCCAGAAATGGGAAGTGAACTGAGGGCCTATGTATGATCTGAAGGAGACCGGCACACCATGAAATTGTCACGACCCAATTTACAAACCCGGTCGTGATGGCATCTCTCGTGAAGACAAGGCCAGCCAACTAACCCAAATTGTCTCTTTAACAATTATTAAACATAAGTGAATAGATAAATACAACTTAACGACAATAATAACCAGTATTTACAACCCCACACAACCCGACCGGGGTGTCGCAAGTCACGAGCATCTAAAGAAATCTGAACACAACTACAGGGCCAATAATATACAAAAATAAATTCTGGAATTCTAAAGACAACATCCGGTGCCACGAACGCTGGCGGTCACCTTGCTTAGCTACAATAGTAATACCTTTAATCAGCTATAACCCGTTATCGGGTGCATAATACCTGCAACTGCACGCGAGGTGCAGGGAGTAAAGTGAGTACTCCAACTCGATGAGCAATAAAAGTAAATAACAACTGAGCGGTAAGAAATCACATAAAAGCCCTCCATCATGCTATATAGGACAGTGCAAATATTTGAGAAAACAGTAAGACCGTGAAAATCCTTTAGAAAATATCTGGGATCTGTTGAAACCTCTTTTGAAAATATCCTTTCCAACAGTTATGCAAATGAATGCGTAATTAGACAGTGCAAGTCAGCACATAAGTCAGCCCCTCGGGCACAACTCCCCACTAACAATTCACACCAGGGCGTCTGGTAAACAGTGCAAGAAGTAGCATGGATGCCAATGAAATGAGAGTGCTAAATGTCATGACACATATTACAAACAGGAACCAATGCATGAATGCAATGCAATGCATATGACCGCTGCGTCGTGTAGCCCGATCCATTTGGGTACCCGTGCTCACTGTGGGGGTTCAGACTCCGGAGGGGCTCCTACAGCCCAAGCGCAATATCAATGTTACACCACTGCGGCGTACAGCCCGATCCATGCTCAGTCCAAAAATGCACATAAGCCCCTTGGGCAATAATAAAATAGCAGTTCTCAGCTCAAAACGTCAGTAAAATATCATTTAAGTTTTCAAATCATGAAAAATGCCTGAATTTGCAAAATGGTATTAAAACCTTGGACCGAGATCAAATAACATGCAAAGTAACGCAAAAAATAGTGATATCAATCCCTGAAGGATTCAAATAATCGGCATGAAGCCCAAAACATGGCAATCAGCCCAAATCATGATGATAACAAGTAGTTCCAGTCAAATACGTAGTAATTTCATCAATCGGGACGGACCAAGTCACAATCCCCAACGGTTCTCTACCCCACGCTCGCTATCCGGCGTGCAAGTCACCTCAATACAGCACTATGATGTGCGAATTCGGGGTTTCAAACCCTCAGGATATCATTTACAAATATTACTCACCTCGAACCGATGAAATCTCAAGCTCGCGATGCCTTTGCCCCTCAAATCGACCTCCACGTGCGTCGAATCTATCCAAAATCAGAGTGAATACATCACAATATGCAAATAGGACACTACCTAATCGAAAATGATCAAAAAATAGTAGAAATCTTGAAACTAGCAAAACCCGAGCCCCGGGCCCACTTCTCGAAAAATTACAAAACTTACATTACAGGATTCCTCGTCTCGCCACGAGATCATACATACCAAGAACTCCCAAATCCGAGCTCAAATGACCTATCAAATCCCAATTTGAAATATTAAAAACTCAAGCCCTAGATTTACCCATTTTTGGTGAATTTCAACCAATTTCCATGTTAAATCTATCACAATCTCGTGTATTTAGCCCAAGGAACTTACCTCCAATCAATCCTCCTTGAATCCCTCCTCAATTTTACCCAAAGAGCTCTCAAAATACTCAACAATGGAGGAAAAATGACTAAAACGCACGGATGAAATGTTTAATAAACCCACTGCCCAACACTGGAATTCCTTCTACGCGAACACGGTCAAACACCCGCGAACGCGTAGCACAAAAATGCTTTGACCAATATTTTACCTTACGCGAACGCGACCTCCCAGTTGCGAACGCGCTGCTTCACAAGCTTGACCTTCGCGAACGCGCTACTTCCATCGCGAACGCGTTGACTAACTGACCATCAAACCCCATCTCTCCTATGCGATCGCGTATAAACCCTCGTGAATGCGGTGCTGCCTCTCACAACACTTCGCGAACGCGGCATGGACCATCGCGAACGCGTAGCTCATAGAACTCAGCCCTTCACGAACGCGAGCTCCCTTTCGCGAACGCGAAGGCCAAAATACCTGCAACACCAGAACTGAAAAATCTGCAATCTTCCAAACACAAAAATAGTCCGATTGACCACCCGAAACTCACCCGAGGCCCCCGGGACCTCAACCAAAAGCACCAACGCATCCTAAAACCTCATTCAAACTTGTTCCAATCATCAAAACACATCTAACAACACTAAAATCATCAATTCTCATCGGATTCAAGCCTAAGTTCTTTAGAAACTTCCGAAACACGCATTCGATCAAAAACACAACCAAACGACGTCCGAATGACCTGAAATTTTGCGCACACATCAAAAATCACATATCGAAGCTATAGAAACTCTCGGAATTCCATTCCGACACTCAGATAAAAATCTCGCCTATCAACCGAAATTTGCCAAAATACTAACTTCGCCAATTGAAGCCTAATTCTACCCCGGGCCTCCAAAATCAATTCCGATCGCACTCCGAAGTCACAAATCATCCCCCGAAGCTAATAAAATCACCGGAAACCAAATTCGAGCCCTATAACTCATAAGTCAATGTCCGTTTGACTTTTCCAACTTAAGCCTTCCTTAAAGAGACTAAGTGTCTCATTTCTTATCAAAACCAAATCCAAATCAACTCTCACACACCACATACCAATAACGAAACATGAAGAAGAAATAAACGGGGAACATGGAGCAGTAACACATGAGACAACGGGTCAGGTTGTCACATCCTCCCAACTTAAACAAACGCTCATCCTCAAGCGTACCTAGAGTTGTCCTAGAAACTTACCAATAGCTAAATGACCTTACCAAGCACATACCCGGGGTGATCACACGTCACCCTATCTCGCATAGGTCCGATAACACAATATAGCTGAAATTTCACAGTCCATCTAAACCATAAACCGTAGAACCACATTGCACTTTTTGAAATCATACACAAGATAAGAACCTCACATCTCTACTCAGAGCAAGCCCGAACCAGCTGTAATAACCCATACCTGCAACCTCAGGTGCAATCACATGATATACCACATAATCCAAACACTCGAAACGATAGCCTCTATTCACAACAGTTGCCCATAATAACCAAATGCCGATAGAGAACCTCTTACTAACTAAAGCCTTATTCCAATACTTTCATATACTGCCAACAACAAAATGAAACACGCGATAAACCATAACCATTTCTCGGGTCAACCATTCACGAATCCACTTCCCTTTGACTAATACCACAACAGATTTCCGGGCCAAACCTCGATATTATCCTTCTAACAAGCTGAAATCAGATCTGTTCATATTCATTAATGACCCCAACGATCACCTCGAATCCAAAACACCACTCTGGTGATCTGACACCTCGATACTTGCCTAAGCCACCACTTGCATAATACACGCACCAATAAGAAACGGTCTGAACATACTCAAATCATGACAAATGACTCAAACGAAAGAGATGTACCTCAAGCTCATTAGTACCATTACACACAAGGCTGAGAACCCGTCTCACATCATAGAAATAGAATACCTGAATCTACCCCGAAGGGTCATACCCCCGCGTGGCCTTGCTACAATGCGCGATCCTATCCAAATACTGTTATACATGAAACACCTCAAGACGCTATGCTCAAGACCGACAGCCACACACAATTTGATGTCTGAAACCAAAGCAATTCATTACACCCAAGGTGAAACAAATAACATGCGACACGCAACCCGTTATGTCATAACCAATACTCCATTTACCAAGCAACACTCAATTACTCTTCCCATTCAACTTTCTCTATGAATCCTCAATAAAACCGCACCACGTGCGCCCATATCCAACAAATCATAATGCCTCACAGCACATAAAAAAAGAAACTCATAGATCTCCCCATATCACTAACAAGTTCAATAACAATCGAACCACCCTATCCCTCAACAATTCAACTCGGGACTAACCAAGCTAACTCAAGCCAAATACGTAGCCACATTGGCCTGCAAACGGACTCAATACCAAGAAGCCTGAAGCTGCTCCTTCCACCACTATAACTCCTGCCGGAGCCGTACGATACGGTGCCCGGCACCAGATTGAGACCGAAATCCACAACCTCACCCGGCAGCATGCCCGGCCAAAAGAAACGCATCTAAAAAGTCCCTCAACACCGGAACTGAATCAATGGTAGAAACCTCTGCACTGACATCTGCCACGAATGCCCAATTCAGGAAAGCAATTCTTCTCAGCCGTCCGCTGGTCTTTGGAATAAAAACCACTCTGCTAGAACATAATCCGATGCACCTTGCCACGCAACCTGTGGCATTTTCCGACATAGCCCATAGCACAACAGTCTAGAATAACCCAACACTGAGACAACCAGTCTACACCCCAATATCATGTCCAAAATCTAGTATACCAAGAAAAGAAAGATCCACTCGGCCTCCAAATCCCAATAGCCGCTAACGGTACCAATACAATACACACGATCCACAACCACTACATAGACTGCACCGGAGAACTCTCAGTCTCTGACTACACATAGCACACGAATCACTATACCTGATCCCAAATTCCACAGTATGAATACATATTACACCTCAAGTACCCAATAATTCCACGAAAGATATTCTAAAATTCCCCTATGCCATCAAACACTCTCAGATATCAGCAGTCGATCTAGCAAGAAAGCACCGCAATACTAACGTAGTATCATCAGTCTAATCACATTACCCTTCCGAGACATTTACTCTCGTCAAATCACTTCCGATTAGCAGTACCATTTCCTTGATTACCTGAGGCTACTCTTTACTTAAGAGTTTTATGAACTTCTTTTTAGAACTGAACTGTAACTCATCTAGCCAAGACCTTCCGTCAATCCCATCTAGAAGAAGAATCTTTAAACATTCCATGCTTCGCATGCCCCAAGAAAATATATACATCTCCGAACCACGATAAAACTCAACAAGAACTCTCTCACCGTTCCATTTGCACAAGCTAAACTGCCATGACTGAATCCTGCTATCCAAACCAAGCTAAGCAAGCTGTCAGAACTCAAGAGCTTCGCTGCACAATACCTGTAAGGGCTCACTACCTCGCACACATACAAAGAATTAATCATACCCTCACCATACCAATTCGGTCTACTATCAAGCTATTCCATCTATTTAATTTTCCTTCTGATTCATGATCAACTTGATATTCCCTCTTATTGTAGCACCACAATGCCTCAACCCAGGCTCACTACACAAGACCCAAGCACAAGACCACACTGTCTCAAACCCATGAGCCACCGAATACCCCCTCAAATGTTCCCAGAAATACTACATTCCAGCATGCTCTGCTTGAAGAACTTCCTGAGAATATGAATTCATTGCCATTACTTTCCAGATACCGATACATAGGATCCCATAATCAACATAAAATACCACAAGTCTTGACCTTTTTCAATGAAACACATTCTCTAACCACATACACGACCTTAAGGCACCTGATTGTTACATGTAGAATCTTCAACACATTGAAACCATTCTCGAGAGTCATTACTTCATGTTCGAACTGCAATTTACCTGATCAAACGGACATAACCACCCGTGCCTCATTAGCACTCTGACACCGCATGACGTGATCTCATTCCGATACAACCAAACAACTTCCTTCTCTTTACGCTAAGCATTCTTTATCAAAAACAGCTCAAGACATCCTATTATTTCCACACATCTATGAAGTACCATATAACCTTTGTCAAAATTTTGCTTCACTCATGCCATCCTCGGCTCAATTTCTGCAACCAAAACTGATCCGCCATCATATCTCGAAACGAAACCAACATAGCACATGACCGTGCGATCAGCTAATCAACAGCAACCTCCCCAACTTGGCTCGAAG
>MU698344.1:0-53244 GCA_026770625.1 Nicotiana glauca
AGGCACCCAAATTAGGAAATGACTTATACTATTGCATAACGTGTTTAAATACCGCAATATTATTTTTCAGAATCCACACTAACTTTTTACCTTTTTGTTTTTCTTTTATTTTTATTTTTATTCCCCTCCCTAAAGGTTAGTTCGTGAATTCTGGCACCGTCAGCATACTCAACAAGATCCAAGGGTCCTCCACCTCCTCCTCCTCCGAGTCCTACCAGAAACAGGAACAAAGGCAAAATGGGANCAAGGAGACTGCCGCTCATCTCGAGCTTAGAATAACTATTATTTGGCTTTATCTGTTATATGATTTTCCTACATATTTCATCCTAATGTGCTAAGTGCTTTACCTCTTTGATATTATCTGAATTGTATATAAACTGCTATGAAACCCTTCTCCTCTCATCTTTGGGGATGTGCTCGCTGGTCTAGACTCCCTATTCTGTTAGTGTCATACCTTAAAGTAAGAAAGTGGCTCGGACAAGTTACTAAGCCGGATGGCCTTTTGGTTCCCGGTACGTAGCCCCCTCCTCGACTCGAGTTGTCCGCTCGGGTACACAGTCTAGAACACATACCCATGGTATAAACCTAGAATTACAAAGCCTCATGCTGGATCCCTAGTAGGAACGTTTGTTTGCACCACGTGCATTTGACTTAGGGAACTCAACAGAGGGGTTGGGTTCATCTAGGACAGATGACCTGAAATGAAAAGACTATCTTGATGCATCTTACTTGCTACTTGTGCATTTATTTGCTTCGGATCTGCATGTTGACCGGCTTGTAAATAATAGGAGAAATTTGGAAAAAAAGGAATAATTGTGTTAGGGATAAGTGAGTTAATCACCCATTTTGAAAAACCAATGCCCAAATAGTACCAAAACTTTGCCAAATTTTTTAGAAAAGAAAAAGAAAGTTTTGTTTTAAAAAATAGTTGGTTTTGTCAAATCTTCCCGAACTATGCTAGTTTGATTCTCACCGGATGTGGGATACGTAGGCAACCTCAATCAGATCCAACTTCCCTTTTTGCAAAAATAGCCCAAAAACAACAAAATTTTAGGTTTTGCCACAAATAAGTCAGGCGATGCCATTCTTGTTTAAAAATAAGCCGAATGTCCCCAAAAAGGAGCCGGAAGGCTGTTTTTGCAAGAACAGCCACCTTGGGTCATTTTCAACGGTTAGCGGGCACAACCTTAAAATTTTCTTCCCTAAAGTGCTAAAAGGCCGTATCTGCAAAATCTGGTTTTTGTCTTTGAATTTTTTTTTTTAAGAAAAAGAAAAAATTGTTGTAACTTTTTCCTTTAGGTCAAAATGAGTTATTAAATCACCTTAATAAATGTGCAAGATGAGCACAATTCAAAATGAATCTTTCTCAATTATGAACAAAACCCCCTTGGAGTTGCATATGTGGTAGAACGATCTAGGTGAAGCAGGGAAAGACAAGGTCAAAAAGTATTTGGGAGGTCTTACTGGTTTATTGGAGATTAGGCCCAGGGGAGACTTCATAAGGACATTGGTTACATGCTGGGACCCGGTGCACAATGTGTTCCATTTTTCAGATTTTGAACTTACCCCGACCTTAGATGAAATGGCTGGTTACATTGGGAGTGCTGAGGTTCCTTTAAAATACAAGTACCTGGTTTCCTTAAGAACCGTAGCTGTGCACAAATTCTTAGAGATAAGCAAAGGGGTCCACAACCCGGATTTGGCAGCTGGCTTTTGTACTCCACAATTTTTATACCAGAGATATGGCCACATAGTGTGGTCAACAATCCGGAAAACAAAATATGCAGCAAAGGAAACTGCTATAAATGTGAAGAACATAGACGTTTTGCTTTTATAGTGTTCTTCTTAGGGCTTCTGGTGTTCCCCAGGAAAGATGGAAATATCGACATAAAAATAGCTGGGGTCGTCAGCACTTTACTCACCCAGGCCAAAAGCACTCTTGCGCCCATGATAGTAGCTGAAATCTTCCGTGCTCTCACAGCCTGCAAAGACGGAGGAAACTTTTTTGAGGGGTGCAACTTGTTGTTGCAAATGTGGATGATTGAACACCTATGCCATCGTCCTCAATTCATGATTTACGGGTCAACAGAGAAAACCTGCATAGAGGAATTTTATATGAGGACTGATGGGATCAGCTTGCCTGAAGGGGTCACACGATGGATATCGTACTTTCAGTCCCTTACCGCCAGCCAAATAGAGTGGGTGTTTGGATAGTTGCCTGTGGATGAGATCATATATATGCCAGCAACTGGGCCTCACTTCCTTTTGATGGGTCTTAGGAACATTCAGCCTTATGCACCATTTCGGGTTTTAAGACAGCTCGGAAGGTGCCAGATAGTGCCAAACGATGAAGATCTTAGTACCGAGGTAGTTGAGATTGGTCCTGATGGCCAGCTTCCTGAAGCAACAGTCCGCCAGATCTGGAGTGAGTGTCAATACTTGGCGGCAAATACCCGTGTACGGGATCGATCCAAAGGAGAAGTTTCACCTGGGTATCATGCTTGGTATAGAAGGGAAATTGCATTTGGGAGGCTAGCCAAAAGACCCCACCTCCAGGATTTTGTTGAGTCATCACAAGAACAGTGGGCTTGGTTAGCTAAGGAGAATGAATACAGGGTCAAAATAGGAGAGCTGGAGATGCAGGTCTGGGACCTTCAGTTTGAAAACAGTTTGCAAGCCGCAACCGATAAGGGTGAAAAGAAGAAACTGACCCAGGAGAATGAGGCCCTTAAGGCTCAGATTCGAAAGATGAAAATAGCTGCCAGCAATTCGGAAAAAGAAGTCGGGCTGATGAAAGGCTTATAAGCGGGCTAAAAAAGAAAGTCCTCGAGTGCCAAGAAGACCTGGAAAAATCTGAAGATAGTATAGCAAAAATCCGGGCGCAATGGGCAAAGAAAGCAGAAGAACGGGCACAATTTGTGTAGCAAATGAAGAGAAACTATGAAGGGACCATCACTAGCCTAAGAAGAAAAGTGACTACTCTTGAGGATGAGGAAGCCCAGCGGGCTAAAGACTTCAAGGCTGATAGGGAGCATTGCTATAAGCTGATGGATAAAATGGAGAGAGAAATACAGCAATTACAAGATCACCACTTCCATGACTCCAAAGTGTTGGAAGTCCGGAACCAGCAAATAGGGCAACTACTTCAGGAAAAGGGCAGAATTAGAGAAAGGATTATGTTACCATGAAATGCCAAGCATGTGAGGACATGAATCGTACCACCTTCTTTGTTGCAGTGATGATTTTTGTCCGTCAAGTTATGAATGATCTGGAGCGACTGCAAGGGGGTCTTACACATAGGTCCGATGTGAGGCCGAATGATGCCCCACTGGCCCTATTAGTTGAAGCTTTAATGTATTCCTGATTTTTCGATCATTGAGTCTGTATTTTGGTTATTTTGAGTCTGTTTGTAGTTTTTCCTTTTCCAAGAAAACAAATAGTTTAGCATCTTTGTAATAGAAGTTTTATTAATGAAAAATTGAAAATTCCCAGAAAAATTATCTCCTTATTTTTGCATTTGTTTTTCTTGAACTACGTAATGATCTGATTCATGCAGTATCGTGATACCTAGGTAACCCTCATCGAATCCGGTTATAATTTTGTAAATAACTCCAATAAGAAAAGAAAGAGAGAGAGAAAAGGGCAAAAAAGAAAGAAAAAGCAAGGAAAAGAGAGTGGAAATCAAAATAAGAAAATGGGAAAGGATCAAGAAAAGACGGGATGAAGCATGCAACCGTTGCAAAACATGTAGACACCCGTTTAACTGTATAGGTGCTTCACACCCCAACATGCGATTACCTGTCTGTTATTTGTCAAAAACTAACCGTTTGCTGCTGTCACATCCAATCCAGCTTTTATAGAAAGGGTGGTTGGTTTTTCTTGGTAAACTGGCTTCACATTCGTACTTTACCAGATCAAAGAGGAGCATAGAAATGTCTTCAGAAATGACGTTGCCAGCAATTCCCATCCTAGAAGATAGCCCAATCTCAGGCATCCCAGACTCAGAATCTGTAGCGGCTGAAGAGAACAGGATCTTACGTCTTTGGTCATGGAAATGTGGGATGCTTGGGAGAATGGAAAGGAGTTGCCAAGTGCTATCCCCGGATTCCCCGAACTATTCCCTAGATCAGGGGGTACTTCTAATATTCCAATCAATCATCCAAACACCCCACTAGGGGCATCCCACCATATCTGCTCATTTCTTGGAACACCTTCTGAGGTTCGCCCCCAGGTGTTCATGTCCGGAGTGGCCTCCAATATATTCACCGCTCCTCCATGCTCAGCCACAACACAACCTGCATTGCCTAGGCCCACTTTTGATCCTTCAGCCTTTACATTCCAAACACCCACCTTCCAAATGGAGCCTCTTCAGTTCCCAACTTATACTTATCCCCAGCCACCTCCATTCGAGTTCACAACAGGACAGGAAAAGACTCATAAAACTCCTAAATAGGAAGAAATAGCAAAGAGGATGAGGAACCTGGAGTAGAGCCTCAAGAACATGCAGGGTCTGAGTGGGCAGAAAAGTGTGTCATATACTAATCTATGCATATTCCCTCATGTGAACTTGCCTCTAGGGTTGAAAACTCCAAAGTTCGAAAAATATAATGGGCATGGTGATCCTTTTGCTCATCTCAAGCAATATTGCAATCAGTTACGAGGAGCTAGAGGAAGAGAAGAGTCACTCATGGCCTATTTTGGAGAAAGTTTGGTGGGTATCGCCTCCGAGTGGTACATGGGTCAAGATATCTCTCGCTGACACATTTGGGACGACCTCGCTAGAGACTTTGTCAGTCAATTCTGGTACAATATAGACATTTCTCCAGGCAGAAACTCATTGTCAAACTTTAAAAAGAAGTCTTCGGAGAGCTTTAGGGAGCACACAATCAAATGGCGTAAGCAAGCATCTAGAGTAAAGCCTCCAATGGACGAGGTCGAAATGGTCACAGTGTTCCTTCAAGCTCAGGAAGCTGATAATTTCAAAAATATGATGTCAGCTATGGGTAAACCGTTCGCGGAAGCTATCAAAATCGGTGAAATGGTGGAAAATGGATTGAAAACAGGTAGAATTCTGAGCTAATCCGCTATTAAAGCAACCACCCAAGCCATTCAAGGTGGGTCTGGAGGAGTGGCAAAGGGTAAGAAGAAAGAAGAAACATCCATGGTAGCATCGGGTACAAGAAGACGCCGTGCTCTTAGATCCATGTTCCCAAAAAGAACCCCTCAGCATTATTACCCCCACTAGGACATGGTCTATGCTCCTCCACCGTACGCGGTCATGAATGCTCAGCTTTTTGTCCGGCCTCAGCAATAAGACAACAGAAACCAAGCTCTATTTCCAAGAAACCAGCCTCCTTACCAAAACCACTACAATCCCCGTCCTCCACAGAATAACCTTCCACCTCGTGAGCCACCCAGGAGGCAAAATTTTACACTAATTGGTGAATCCTACTCCAATCTATTTCCAAAGCTTGTCCAAATGGGTCTGCTATAGCCAATTCCTCAAACAAGGCAAAACCCAGCGTCACCCACTCACAGAGCTGGTGTTAGATGTGCCTATCACTCAGGGGCGAAAGGGCACGACGCAGATGATTGTTGGACCTTGAAAAGAGCAGTGAAGAACTTGATAAAACAAGGAAAAATAGTGCTAAGGGATGAGGATGTCCCCAATTTGATTAACAACCCACTGCCAGCCCACAACAATGGGCCAGTAATCGGAATGATTTGTGAGGATAAAGAATTTGACCCGGCATTAAAGGCCATAATTGCCATTGTTGATGTGGAGAGAAAACCAAAAATTGCCCCGAAGTAAGATGAAGGGGAAAAGAAGAACAAAGCCAATCATTCAAAACCAAAAAAGAAAGTTGAAGCAGGAACAGGGGTAATGCCTCCCAAAGATGTTGTTCTCTATGTCCCACAAGGCCGCAAAGAAATGCATTTGACTTTGAGTCCTCCAAAGAGATTTGAATTGAAAAAGGGAACCCAGATGTATGTACCCAAGGGAGCTTATGTGGTACGGGGGACAATTAACCCATCGAGGCTGAACGAGCCCGTGGTTATTGGTCGCGCGCCACAGAAGCCCATGACAGATCCTAATGCGGTGCCTAGGAACTACCATAAAATAGTGGTAACGCATAAGGGCAAAGAAATATAAGGAGAGCTTCATGAAAATCACCTTGTTAAGAAGTACTCCAATGTGGAAGAAGTGAACAACGCCACTAGAAAGCATTTCCCATCTAAAAAACCTGTAAGTGCTGAAGAGGCGGAAGATTTCTTCCAGAAAATGAAGATGGCGGACTATCAAGTGGTTGATCAACTCCGAAAGTTTCCTAAACAAGTATCCTTGCTGATAAAATCCCCCAAACACCAGAAGGTTTTAGTGAAAACCCTCAATGAAGCATACGTGCCAACTGAGACTTTTGTGGAACAGTTAGGAAGAATGGCGGAAAGATTTTTTGCTATCAACCAAATTTCATTCAGTAAAAACAACTTGCCCCCAAAAAGGGCCGCACATAACAAAGCATTGCACTTAACTATCAAATGTGAAGGGGACTACGTGAAGAGGGTCATGGTAGACGGAGGTTCTGGGGTAGACATTTGCCCAGTGAAAGGATTCGTCCCAACAATGTCTGCGTGTGAGATTTCGATGGTATCAAAAGAGACACAATTGGAGACATTGACCTAGTTCTGACCATTGGCCCAGTGGACTTTGAGGTAACCTTCCAAGTGCTAGACATGGACACATCCTATAACTTTTTTTTGGGAAGGCCATGGATCCATACAGCAAGGGTTGTACCCTCCACTATCCATCAAATGGTGAAATTTGAACATGAGGATCAAGATATTGTGGTCCACGGAGAAAATGAACAATCGATCTATCAGGATCCATCCTTCCCATGTCTTGAAGCGAGGGAAGGCAGTGAGCACATAGTTTACCAAGCCTTTGAAGTTGTTATGGAAGACCAGCATGAAGAAGTAAACCCTTGCCCCCAACCCTTCCTATCTAATACATCAATTATGGTGGCTAAAGAAATGATCAGACATGGTTTCAAACCAGGGAAGGGACTTGGGAAATCCCTGCAAGGAATAGCTGAACTAGTTACCCTGCCTACCACTGAGAACTTCTTTGGGATAGGCTTCCTACCTACCCCAGATGATATAAAGTGGGCAGATTAGAGAAAGAATGAGGGATGGGTTTTGCCTCAACCACTGTCACATTTGTATAAAACCTTTGTCAAGCCAAAGTACAATGAAGAAGAGGATGATGAGACCTTTACGGCCAAAAAGATTGAAGAAATATATGGGGCAATGAGGAAGATACTCTACGAAACCCACATGGATCAGCCAGGAGAGGGCTCAGGCACCCTGAGGTGCTGTATATAGGACCAAGTGCCAAGCTGTAGAATTGGAAGGCTATGCCATTTCCGATCAGGCGGGAGTTCCGGTAGACCTGTCCTGTTTCTTTTTCTGCATCGTGAGTTATTCCAGGGTGTAACTCGGATGTTTTCTTTTGTTTCTTGTCTTTAAATTTCCAAATGTAAACCCTGTTATCTTCCAATTCCAAGAAATGAAATCAATATTTCATCGTTCATCTTTCTCTATTCTTTCTGATTTTGCTATTTTCCTCTTTTATTTCTTCTTTTCAGTTCTAATAATGCGGCTTTAAATAACATGACATGCTTACGGACTTCATGCCTTGATCCAAACATGCTGTCTAATTATGAAATAATTAACCAAGAACTGGAATATGATGAAGAAGAGGCTTTTAGGGAAATAAATCGAGAATTGGAACAATTTGAGAATAAACCTAAGCCAAACTTGAATGATACTGAGCCGCTTAACTTGGGAACTTTGGAAGAAATCTAGGAAACCAAGATAAGCATTCACACGGACGAGAAAACTCGGGATGCAATAATTCAGCTCCTGTTTGAGTTCAAATATGTGTTTTCTTGGTCGTACGACTGGTGGTTCATAAGTTGCCAACTTACCTCGATTGCCCTCCGGTCCAGCAAAAGCAAAGAAAGTTTAAAACTGACATCAGCGATAAGATCAAGGATGAAATCACGAAACAGTTGAAAGCATGGGTGATCCAAGTGATCCAGTACACTACATGGTTGGCTAAAGTAGTCCCAGTTCCAAAGAAACATGGGAAGACCCGGGTGTATGTGGACTACAAAGATTTAAACAAGGTGTAACGACCCGGCTGGTCGTTTTTAGAATTTATGCCCCGATCCCCCATTAACTGCTTCCCCTAAGTTTATTTCTGCTATTTTGGTTTGCCAGGACATTCGGTGTTAGGATTCAGAGTGTTTTGGGACACTTAGTCCCTAAATGAGAGCTTAAGAGTTGAAAAATGGCCCGTAATTGGAACGGTATGAAGATGACCTCGGAATGGAAATCTGATGGTTCTGTTAGCTCCGTTAGGTAATTTCGAGGTTGGGACCGTGTTCAGAATGTATTTTGGAGGTTCCTAGCTCATTTAGGCTTGAAATGCCGAAGTTTGAATTTTTGAAGTTTCCGGTCCGATAGTGAGTTTTTGATATGAGGGTCGGATTTGAATTCCGAAAGTTGCAGAAGCTCCGTCATGTCATTTAGGATGTGTGCGCAAAATTTTAGATCATTCGGATGAGGTTCGGGTAGGTTTTTTATCAAAAGCATATTTTGATAGAATTTGAAGTTCTTAGGCTTGAATCTTTGATTTAATCGAGTTTCCGGTGTTGTTTTAGGTGTTTTAGGGATTGGTACAAGTTTTAATAAGGTATTAGGTGGTATTTGTGCTTTTGGTTGAGGTCCCGGGGACCTCGGGGTGATTCCGGGTGGTTGATGGAAGATTTTGAAGTTGGATGAATAACTGAAGGATTCTGTCATCTAGTATTTTCGCTTCTGCGGTTTGGGAACCACAGAAGCGGAGCCGTAGAAGAGGCTTCTTCATCACAAAAATGAGTGTGGCCTTCCCCTCAAAGACCGCAGAAGTGGTTACCTTCTTCGCAGGAGCGGAGCCGCAGAAGCAGCTATTTGGTCGTAGAAGCGACTCGTACCTTTTCCTCAAAAGCCGCAGAAGTGGCTAAATCATCGCATAAGCGGAGCCGTAGAAGCGGCCCAACTATCACAGATGTGAGCCCAGCCCTTTTAATGAAAATCGCAGAAGCGGTTGGTTTCCACTTAAGCGGTACCGCAGAAGCGGTCCCTTGTCCGCAGAAGCGAAAATGACTGTTTAGAAATATCAACTTCGAGGGTTTAATTTCATAAGTTTGAAAATCGATTGAGAGCACGGGAGAAAGCGATTTTGAGTGGGTTTTGAAGAGAAAATCATTGGGTAACGTTTCTTTGATCCCTTTTCTTTATATATCATCATTATATAACTAAATACATCATTGGAATTCGAATTTAGGATAAAAAATTGGTTAATTTGGGTTAAAACTTTATAGAACAAACTATTGGGTTTGAGGGGGCATTTGACCTCTGATTTGGGAGATTTTTATATGGTTAGACTCATGAGAGCATAAGGGTTCTGAAAATGTGAAAATTATTTGATTCCGAGATGTTGGCTGGAGGGGCATTTTGGTCATTTTACCTATTTTCGCGCCCTAACTTTAATTTTAATAGTGGAATCAGTTGTTTGCAATATTATTCATGATGTGTAATTGAATTGAATAGATTTGGGCCATTTGGAGTCGGATACTCGTGGCAAAGGCGCGGTTTCTAGTGATATTGAGCCGGTTCGAGGTAAGTGGCTTGTCTAACCTTATGTGGGGGACCTTTCCCCTTAGGATTTGTTTTCTTGATATTTGGAGTGCCTTGTACGTAAGGTGACGAGCGCGTACTTGAGCCGATTGATGAAAAATCCGAATTCACTTAAGTTGTTGATATTTAGCTTTCTTTCTTACTTGTTTTATCCTACCTGAAAATTTATACTTGTGTTAGATTAGGAAAGCATGTTTAGCTGACATAACTGCCTAATTGCTTAAGTTGTTTACACCGTACTACGTGAATCATGCTAGGCGAGTTCTATCTGTTTTTCTGTCTTTCGTACTTTATTTCCTTGGTTTGTTTCTGGCTGTGATTGCGCATTTAAATTGGGACTACGGATGTGGGATTCCGGTAGCTACCCCCTTGTTTGTTTACTTTGGGACTACAGGTTCGATTGCCGGGAGATCCCCCTGCACTTTTATTTTGGGACCACGGGACGGTATCCTGGGAGATCCCCCTGCACTTTTATTTTGGGACTACGGCATTGTAACCGGGAGATCCCCCTCCATATTGATGACTGGACTACGGGACGACATCCCGGGAGATCCTTCGGTATTGGTACGAGAGTTGGACTACGGGACGGTACCCCGGGAGATCCATTGGACAGTTGAGGAAAGGGCTACAGGACGGTATCCTGGGAGACCCTCATTGGTACTTGATATTGAGCTGTGTTTACTCTGTGTTTCTGCTCTACCCTTGTAGTTATTATTACTTCGTTGATTTGCCTAATTACAATACGACGTTCTTATTTTTGTCAGATTTCCACACTGTTAATTATTGCTACAGTTATATTTTTGCCTCAGTAAGGCCCTGACCTTTCCTCGTCATTACCCAACCGAGGTTAGGCTTGGCACTTACTGATTACCGCTATGGTGTACTCATTCCCTTCCTGCACATATGTTTCATGTGCAGATCATACATGTACCTCTATTCAGGTGCACTATCAGTAAGGCAGGAGGACCACAGGGACTTCAAGGTAGTTCTGCTGCGTCCGCAGACCAATGAGTCTCCCTCTTACTCTACCTTTAGTATTTAGTTTTCGTTCTTCTGGTTGTTAGACATTCTGGTGTTGGGAGCCTTTACTATACATTTTTATAGCCTGTGTTGCCCGTGAGTTTCCGGTTCTTTGGGAATAGTGCTAGACTTGTGTTACTGAGTTGTACATGCCGAGTGGCATCCGGTACAGTTTTTCTTCTAGTTATTTAATTTGGTTTACTCTGTTTTTCCTCAATATTTGGATTATCTGGTTGGGGGGACTAGGTGCCATCACGACATGTTCACGATCGGTAAACTAGGGTCGTGACAAGTTGGTATCAGAGGTCTAGATTCATAGGAGTCACGGAACACATGCCGGTTTATTAGAGTCTCGCTGATTGGTATGGAGACGTCTGTACTTATCTACGAGAGGCTATGTAACTACTTAGGAAAAATCTTCATTTCTTTTGAATTCCTTGTCGTGCGATATTTTGACATCAATTCTAAACTTCTGTCTTCTATTCTCTCACAGATGGTGAGGAAACGTGCTACACGAGAGGACCAGGCACCCGCGTCCCTTGCTTCCACCGTCAGAGGCTGGGGCCGGGGTAGAGGTCGAGGATGCGCATGTGGTGCAGCCACAGCACCTGCGCGAGCTTCCGCCGAGGCACCACCAGCAGATTTGACCGGAGGTGTAGATCTCCGGTGGGTTGGTTTGAGCCGGGTAAGGCCAGACTATTGGGCACAGAGATGGTCCAGGATGCAATGGAGAAGGTTAAGGTGATTCAAGATAGACTCAGTGCAGCCCAGTCCAGACAGAAGAGCTACGCGGACAAGAAGGTCCGTGATGTTGCATATATGGTTGGTGAGCGGGTTCTGCTTTGGGTCTAGCCTATGAAGGGCGTCATGAGGTTTGGGAAGAAAGGGAAGCTGAGTCCGAGGTTTATTGGTCCTTTTGAGATCTTGAGGTGAGTTGGGGAGGTTGCTTATGAGCTTGACTTACCTCCCAGCCTAGTTGGAGTTCATCCGGTATTTCATGTTTCGATGCTCCAGAGATATCACGGTGATCCGTCGCACGTGCTGGATTTCAATTGCGTGTAGTTGGACAAGCATCTATCCAATGTTGAGGAGCTAGTGGCTATTTTGGACAGGGAAATCAGAAAGTTGAGGTCAAAGAACATAGCTTTAGTGAAGGTGCGGTGGCGGGGTCAGCCGGCCGAGGAGGCAACTTGGGAGGCCGAGTAGGATATGCGCAGCCAATACCCTCATCTTTTTACTACTTCAGGTATGTTCTCTATGCTCGTTCGAGGACGAACGAATGTTTAAGTGTAGGATGATGTAACGACCCGGCTGGTCGTTTTTAGAATTTATGTCTCGATCCCCCATTAACTGCTTTCTTTAAGTTCATTTCTGCTATTTTGGTTTGCCGGGACCTTCGGTGTTAGGATTCGGAGTATTTTGGGACACTTAGTCCCTAAATGAGAGCTTAAGAGTTGAAAAATGGCTCGTAATCAGAACAATGTGAAGACAACCTCAAAATGGAAATCCGATGGTTCCATTTGCTCCGTTAGGTAATTTCGGGGTTGGGAGCGTGTTCGAAATGTATTTTGGAGGTTCCTAGCTCATTTAGGCTTGAAATGCCGAAGTTTGAATTTTTGAAGTTTCCGGTCCGATAGTGAGTTTTTGATTCGAGGCTCGGATTTGTATTTTGGAAGTTGAAGAAGCTCCGTCATGTCATTTAGGATGTGTGTGCAAAATTTCAGATCATTCGGACGAGGTTCGGGTAGGTTTTTGACCGAAAGCGTATTTTGATAGAATTTGAAGTTCTTAGGCTTGAATCTTTGATTTAATCGAGTTACCGGTGTTGTTTTAGGTGTTTTAAGGATTGGTACAAGTTTGAATAAGGTATAAGGTGGTATTGGTGCTTTTGGTTGAGGTCCCGGGGACCTTAGGATGATTCCGGGTGGTTGACGGAAGATTTTGAAGTTGGATGAATAACTGAAGGATTCTTTCATCTGGTATTTTCGCTTCTGCGGTTTGGGAATCGCAGAAGCGGAGCCGCAGAAGCAACTTCTTCATTGCAAAATCGAGTTTGGCCTTCCTCTCAGAGACCGCAGAAGCGGTCACCTTTTTCGCAGGAGTGGAGCCGCAGAAGCAGCTATTTGGTCGTAGAATCGACTCGTGCCTTTTCCTCAGAAGCCGCAGAAGCGGCTAAATCATCGAATAAGCGGAGTCGTAGAAGTGGTCCAGCTATCGCAGGTGAGAGCCCAGCCCTTTTAATGAAAACCACAAAAGCGGTTGGTTTCTGCTTAAGTGGGACCGTAGAAACGGTCCCTTGTCCGCAGAAGCGGAAATGACTGTTCAAAAATATCAACTTCAAGGGTTTAATTTCATAAGTTTGAAAATCAATTGAGAGCACGGGAGAAGGCGATTTTGAGTGGGGTTTGAAGAGAAAATCATTGGGTAACGTTTCTTTGATCCCTTTTCTTTATATATCATCATTATATAACTAAATACATCATTGGAATTCGAATTTAGGATAAAAAATTGGTTAATTTGGGTTAAAACTTCATAGACAAAACTATTGGGTTTGAGGGGGCATTTGACCTCCAATTTGGGAGATTTTTATATGGTTAGACTCGTGAGAGCATGAGGGTTCTGAAAATGCGAAAAGTATTCGATTCCGAGACATTGGCTGGAGGGGCATTTTGGTTATTTTACCTATTTTCGCGCCCTAGCTTTAATTTTAATAGTGGAATCAGTTGTTTGCAATATTATTCACGATGTGTAATTGAATTGAATAGATTTGGGCCATTTGGAGTCGAATACTCCTGGCAAAGGTGCGGTTTCTAGTGATATTGAGCCGCTTTGAGGTAAGTGGCTTGTCTAACCTTGTGTGGGGGACCTTTCCCCTTAGGATTTGTTTTCTTGATATTTGGAGTGCCTTGTACGTGAGGTGACGAGCGCGTACTTGGGCCAATTGATGAAAATTTTTCTTTTGTTTTTTTTTCAATCATCTTTTTTTTCATCATTTCTTTTTTCATTTTTCATCATTTTTTTCTTTTCAAAAGTAATTTCGGGTTCCAAAGAGGGTGATCAAGGAAGAGTAACCGGCTCAAAAGGTTTAGTAAAGATTGATAGTGTTTGGATAGCAAGAAGGAAAGCCTTCGTCATTCTAGTTGAACAAAGTCATTGCTGCAAAAAGTCTAGACATAGTACATTTTTACTGCATCTGCATTCACAGCTGCTTTGGTATCATTTCCTTCGATATTGCCTAGATACAATGATCCTCTCGGCAATATCTTTCTGATGATGTATGGGCCCTTCCAATTAGGAGAAAAATTTCCTTTCGCTTCCTGGTGATGAGGAAGACTGCGCCTTATCACAAGTTGTCCCACTTCAAAATTCCTAGGCCGCACTTTCTTGTTATAAGCATGGGCCATTCTTTGCTGGTACAACTGCCCGTGGTAGACCGCAGCCATCCGCTTTTCATCAATTAAGGTAAACTATTCCAGAAGAGTCTTGAGCCACTCACTGTCCTCAATCTCAGCTTCAACGATGATCCAGAGAGACGTGATTTCCACCTTCACAGGTATTACGGCCTCAATTCCATAGACCAAAAGGTATGGGTTTGCTCCTACTGATGTGCGCACCGTGGTGCGATATCCCAGTAATGCGAAAGGCAACTTTTCATGCCATTGACTGGAGCTCTGAATCATCTTTCTCAAAATCTTCTTGATATTCTTGTTTGCTGCTTCCACAACATTATTGGCTTTGGGCCGGTAGGGAGTAGAGTTTCTATGCGTTATTTTGAATTGTTCGCATATCTCTCCCATCAAATCACTATTCAGGTTTGTAGCATTATCTATGATGATAGTTGCAGGAATGCCAAAATGGCAGATAAGGTTAGAGTGCATAAAATCTACCACTGCTTTCTTGGTGACCGATTTGAGAGTGATGGCTTCAACCCACTTCATGAAGTAGCCAATGGCAACCAGTATGAATCTATGTCCATTTGAGGCTTTTGGCTCAATCGGCACAATGACGTCCATGCCCCAAGCAACAAATGGACAAGGTGCTAACATGGGATGTAGATCTGTGGGAGGTGCATGAATCAAATCACCGTGCACCTGACACTGATGGCACTTCCGGACAAAGCTGAAGCAGTCATTTTCCATGGTTATCCAGTAATATCCTGCTCGAAGGATTTTCTTTGCCAAAACATATCCATTTATGTGGGGTCCACACACTCCTACGTGTACTTTATGCATGATCCTTCCGGCCTCTTCGGCATCAGAACATCTAAATAAGTTGAGATCTGGCGTCCTTTTGTACAAGACATCACCACTTAAGAAGAAACCACCTGCATGCCATCTAATGGTTTTTTATGGTCTCCACTAGCTTGCTCGGGGTATTCTTGCCTTTTTAAAAACCTTTTGATGTCGTGATACCATAGCTGAGTGTTTGGCTCTGCCTCAACTGTATTACAGTAACCATGCCTTTCCCTGTTGGATTTCCAAGGGATCAATGTAGGCATTGCCTGGGTAGGGCCACATCGAGGCTAGAGTGGCGAGTGTATATTGTGACAATAAGGGATGTACCTGAACTCTATTGTCTTGAACCACTTGCTAAGATCTTCCACATGTTGTCGATAGGGAATAAGCTTAACATCTCGGGTTTCCCATTCTCCCTGGGCTTGCCGGATAATCAGATTTGAGTCTCCCATAATCAACAACTCTTCAACGTCCTGGTCGATTGCCATGTTTATACCCATGATGCAGGCTTCATACTCAGCAGTGTTGTTTGTGCAGAAAACTGAAGCCTAGCTGTGGCCGGATAGTGCTGACCAGTGGGTGAGATCAAGATTGCCCCAATTCCCACACCTTTTGCGTTTACTGCTCCATCAAAGAACATCTTCCAAGCATGGGTGTCTTCAGAGATTGCTTCTATTGAATTTACCTCTTCATCTGGGAAGTAAGTGCTCAACGGTTGGTATACATCATCAACCGGGTTTTCAGCCAAATGATTTGCCAACGCCTAGGCTTTCATTGTCGTGCGAGTGACAAAGACTATGTCAAATCCGTGAGCAGAATTTGCCATTTTGCTAATCTCCCTATGGGCATCAATTTCTGGAATATGTATTTCAAAGGATCCAACTTGGTTATGAGGTAAGTGGTGTACGCTTGCAAATAATGTCTCAATTTCTGAGCGACCCAAGTTAAGGCACAACAGGTTCTCTCCAACAAAGTATACTTAGCTTCATAGCTGGTAAACTTCTTGCTCAGGTAGTAGATTGCCTGCTCTTTCTTCCTGGTTACATCATGTTGCCCGAGGACACAGCCGAAAGAATTTTCCAAGAACGTTAGATACAAGAAAAGAGGCCTCTCTTACTCTGGTGGGACCAAGACTGGCGGATTTGACAGATATTCCTTGATCTTATCAAAAGCTTCTTGACATTCATCCGTCCATTTGACTGTTGCATCTTTCTTCAGTAATGTGAATATGGGCTCACATGTAGATGTCAACTGAGCAATGAATCGGCTGATATAGTTTAATCTTCCCAACAAGCTCATCACATCTTTCCTTATTCTCGGAGGAGGCAAATCCCGGATAGACTTTATTTTTGTTGAATCTAACTCGATACCTCTCCGACTGACTATAAAGCCCAAAAGTTTGCCTGATAGGACTCCAAATGCACATTTGGCTGTGTTCAACTTCAAATCATACTTGCGCAACCGCTTGAAGAATTTTCTCAAATCTCGAACATGGCCATCCTGGGTTTTGGACTTGATGATTACGTCGTCCACACACACCTCTATCTCTTGATGCATTATATCATGGATAATGGCGGTCATGGCCCTCATGTAGGTTGCCCCAACATTCTTCAAACCAACGGCATGACTCTGTAACAATATGTGCCCCAAGGTGTAGTGAAAGCTATTTTTTTGGAATCTTCTTCATCCAACAACACTTGGTGATATCCTACGTAGCAATCCACGAAGGACTATATCTCATGTTTGGCGCAGTTATCAACAAGGATGTGGATGTTGGGCAAAGGGAAGTTATCCTTGGGGCTTGCCTTGTGTCACAACCCTAGTTCACCGATCGTGAACATGTCATGATGGCACCTAGTCCCCCCGACCAGATAAGCCAAATATTGCAAAAAATACAATAAGTGCGGAAAAAACAAAGTAAACCAAATTAAATAACTAGAAGAAAAACTGTAGTGGATGCCACTCGGCATGTACAACTCAATAACACAAGTCTAGCATTATTCCCAAAGACCTTAAAACTCATGGGCAACACAGGCTATAGAAATGTATAGTAAAGGCTCCCAACACCAGAATGTCTAACAACCAGAAGATCGAAAACTAAATACTAAAGGTAGAGTAAGAGGGAGACTCGTAGGTCTGCAAACGCAGCAGAACTACCTCGAAGTCTCCTTGGGCCTCCTGCCTCACTGATAGTGCACCTGAGTAGAGGTACCTATATGATCTGCACATGAAAAACATGCGCAGGAAGGGCATGAGTACACCACAGTGGTACTCAGTAAGTGCCAAGACTAACCTCGATTGGGTAGTGACGAGGAAAGGTCAGGGCCCTACTGAGGCAAAAATATAACAGTAGCAATAATTAACAGTATGGAAATCTGACAAAAATAATAATGCCGCATTGTAATAAGGCAAATCAACGAAGTAATAATAACTACAAGGGCAGAGCAGAAACACAGAGTAAACACAGCTCAACATCAAGTACCAATGAGGGTCTCCCAGGACACTGTCTTGTAGCCCTTTCCTCAACTGTCTAATAGATCTCCCGGGGTACCGTCCCGTAGTCCAACTCTCGTACTACTACCAAAGGATCTCCCGGGATGTCGTCATGTAGTCCAGTCATCAATGTGTAGGGGGATCTCCCGAGATACCGTTCCGTAGTCCCAAAATAAAAGTGCAGGGGGATCTCCCGGGATACCGTCTTGTAGTCCCAAAATAAAAGTGCAGGGGGATCTCCCGGGAATCGAACCCGTATCCCAAAGTAAACAAACAAAGCGGGAGCTACCAAAATCCCACATCCGTAGTCCTAATTTAAATGCGCAATCACAGCCAGAAACAAACTAAGGAAATAAAGTACGAAAGACAGAAAAACAGATAGAACTCGCCTAGCATGATTCACGTAGTACGGTGTAAACAACTTAAGCAATTAGGCAGTTAAGTCAGCTAAACATGCTTTCTTAATCTAACACAAGTATAAATTTTCAGGTAGGATAAAATAGGTAAGAAAGAGAGCTAAATATCAACAACTTAAGTGAATTCAAGAAAAAACAAACAAAACAACAAAACAAAATATTTTCCCTGAACTACGTCTGACTTGATTCCAAAAGGATACGTAGGCAGCCTCTCTCTGGGGCTCAGTCACACCAAAACAAAGATCCTAATTTCCCAAAAAAAGGAAACTGGGGCAGATAATATAATGGCTCGGCAATGAGCCCACCAGAATGGTTTCAAAGTTGTAATTCCATCCAGATTCTTTTTACCTAAACCTTGTCCAAGTCCTTTTGATCAATTGGCAAAGGTGTTGGAATCGGAAAACACCATTGTTGGAATCTGATGCAATCAAACTGAGAGAAATAAAATTAGAGAGTCTTATCGGTGAAAACCTACGGGCACCATAAGGCGACGACGAGTAGAGAAATTGAAAATGAGAGAGTCCGTTTAGTGAAAACTAGTAAAGAGCACTATCGGGCGATGGTGATAAGAGAAATGAGGGAGGTTTATTGGTGAAAACCCGCAAAAGGTGCCGTCGGCCGAACATAAGACATCTCCTACCGCTGAAAGAGTCCTGGCAAGATTCCCTGGTTTTGAAACACGGGCCAATAAGTTTATGAAAAGTTGGGAAAGTTTATGCGGGTTGGGCATCCAGTCCAAGAAGCATGTCATGTCTATTTGAAGCCTGCATGCACCCCAGATAAGTCCTCCTTTTCTCCCCGAAAGGGACACTTTTCTTTAAATTCATTTTTTCTTGCCTTTTGTTTGCTTTTTCCTTGAATCCCTTTTGGTCTAACTCTTCTCCCGAAACTAATTCAAATAAAATATGGTAGGACTAGCTTTACAGGGCTCTTCTTGACAAAAGCTAAAAGAAAAGTACCCAACCTCAGCGGGTGCACCAAGCCAAGCACGACTGGCCTTGATTGTTGATGCTTTCAAATCAAAGATATTGAAAAGGAAAAAGAAAGTTAAAGGCAAAGGTCCTAAGATTAGAATACAGTGAAAAGGTCAAAGCCCCATATGGGCGAGTCATCATGAAATCCTAAAAGTTGAGCCCTTTGGTTTGAAAGAGAGATTAATCTTCAAAACTAGCAAGCAGCAGAGGTTCTCAACAGAAGCTGGACCGGGAACGAGTAATTGAGATGATCAAGGCCACAAAACCAACCACCGTTTCAAACTAACAATTGTTCTTTGTTTGAAAATTGAAACAAGTGAAATCCAAGCAACCGTGCAAGAAGCAGGTGCGACCAAAATAAAAAGAAATGCGCAAGTGCTGAAATAGCTTTGCAACAAATAATCAATCCAAAAGGGAAGTTTCCTCCAAGTTCTTTCCTCATCTTATTAAAAATGAAAAAAAGAGGAAAAAAAAAAAAAAATCTCAAAAAGGACAGTTTAGAGTCCCCAATATCAATCTTTTACTCTTGTTTGCCAACATTAGGGATTCAATCCCTGAGTTATGCCTTTTAGACATAGGGCCTCCATTCCCTAGTCACCTTTTGCCAACCTTAGGGCTCCAATCCCCGAGTTGTGCCTTTTAGATATAGGGCCTCCATTCCCTAGTCACCTTTTTCCAATATTAGGGATCCAATCCCTGCGTTGTGCTTTTTTAGACATAGGGCCTCCATTCCCTAGTCGCCTTTTTGCCAACATTAGGGCTCCAATTCCTGAGTTGTGCCTTTTAGACATAGGGCCTCCATTCCCTAGTCAACTTTTGCCAACATTAGGGCTCCAATCCCTGAGTTGCGACTTTTAGACATAGGGCCTCCATTCCCTCGTCGCCTTTTGCCAACATTAGGTCTCCAATCCCTGAGTTGCATCTTTTAGACATAGGGCCTTAATTCCCTAGTTGCCTTTTGCCAACATTAAGGCTCCAATCCCTGAGTTGCGCCTTTTAGACATAGGGCCTCCATTTCATAGTCGCCTTTTGCCAACATTAGGGCCCCAATCCCTGAGTTGCGCCTTTTAATACATAGGGCCTCCATTCCCTAGTCACCTTTCGCTAACATTAGGGCTCCAATCCCTAAGTTGCGCCTTTTAGACATAGGGCCTCCATTCCCTAGTCGCCTTTTGCCAATATTTAGGGCTCCAATCCTTGAGTTGCACCTTTTAGACATAGGGCCTCCATTCCCTAGTTGATTTTTGCCAATATTAGGGATCCAATCCCTAAGTTTAGCCTTTTTAGACATAGGGCCTCCATTCCCTAGTCGCCTTGTGCCAACATTAGGGCTCCAATCCTTAAGTTGAGTTTTTAACTTTTGCTAACATTAGGGCTCTAATCCCTGAGTTGAGCCTTTTTAGACATAGGGTCTCCATTCCCCAGCCGCCTTATGCCAACATTAGGACTCCAATCCCTGAGTTGAGTTTTTTACCTTTTGCCAACATTAGGGCTCCAATCCCTGAGTTGAGCCTTTTAGACATAGGGCCTCCATTTCCTAGTCGCCTTTTCCACCAACATTAGGGCTCCAATCCCTAAGTTGACATTTTAGATATAGGGCTCAATTCTTGTTTTATTCAAAAAAAAAAAAAAAAAGTTTAGACTTTTGTCACAAATAACTCACGAAATTTTCCTAGTAAAAACTGGGGCAGAAAATTTTTGTTCGTTTGTTTGTTTTGGTGACTGAGTAGGTTTGACCTCGAGGCACAGGATCCGAGGTAGATGAAAGAATGAGTCTCAATCCAATATAAAGAAAAGTAGTACAGAAAGAAAACGAAGTGAATTCAAAATGCTGAAGCAGACAAAGATGCAGACTGCTCAAATTTAATTGAAGTCACAAGCTTTACCTGTCCCGCTTTGATCCAAGTGCTGAAGAAACAACCAACACCTACAGCTTGCAAGCATCAAGATTCAGATCGGAGTCCATATCAGAATCAGCTAAGAGTCAAGATCAAGCTTCAAGAGATTTATAGATGGGAATTTTATAACTCGTAGTTGACAGGCATAGCTAGCTTAGCTTTGATTTTCCTTTTGGTGTAAGAAGGAGGTCAGCAAGCAGTAGCAGCAGCAACAACAGTGAAATCATAGCTCCCGGTAGTCCCAGCTACCAAGACTTCTAAAACTACACTGACCTGATTCCATTATAGCAAAGGATATGTAAGCAACCTTTGAAGCAAGCTTTGGTAAGACATTTTTCAAAAAATGCTTCTCATGGAGTGCCAAACGGGAAAAAATCCCTCATAATTGCTCATTTATCTTTGCCCGAAAACCCTTCGTGTCTTTGAGCAAAGAGGGGTAGCTGTGAGCACGTGATTTTTGCCTCGCACGAATTACTCCTACAGAATTCTTAGATTTAGGATTTTTATTTTGATTATTTGACTTTTTAGGAATTAATTGCATAATTTTTACGTTGGCTTGCATTTTTGTTTGCATTTAGTTTATGTAATACATAAAAAATACAAAATATATGTTTATTTGTTTTAGGATTTAATTTTTGCATTTTTAAGTGTTATTTAGTAATTAAGTTGTTTTATAATAAAAGGAAAATCACAAAAATAACCATTCTGCACCCTTTAATTTTTAGTCTTGATTTTTGAGTAGTTTTTCTTTAATTTATTAATGGCATTAATTGTTTATGATCAGCTAGTATTTGTTCAATTTAGGATCTTTAATTCTAATTTTCAGAAAATAATTAAAAAATATGTAAAAAGAAAATAATTAAAAGAATGGAAAATTGAAAAGAAAAGGGAAACAAAGGGGTTTTTGATTCAGACTTTTGGGCCTTATTTAATTTCCCAAATTCCAGGCCCAATTCCTCTTCACCCATTAAATCCTAGCCCAATTCCGCCCCAAAATACCCGGTCCAAGTGCCCAATCCCCAGACCATTGAAACGACGTAGTATAGAGGCGTTACTACATCATTTCGAGTTATCTAAATGTCAAAACAATCCAGACCCTTCACCCTTCCTCATCTAACGATTATGGATCTATCTTTATTTTAATTAAAATTGTTCAAAAAATTTGAGAAAACCTAAGATTGAGTTCACCATCCTCGTATCTCACCCCTCCGTCTTCTGCCACCACAAGCCGCCGCCGGAAATCGCCCTATGGTGGCGGCGAGTCTCTAATCTCGACCAAATTCACACCACAGGCTCTACTTGAAATGCCCATCATGAGTCCGTTAATACTTTCTATTGAATCTCACTGGAGCCCCTCAAATCTTCAAAATCCTAGCGCTGTCACAGTTTCTTCGATGGCGGCTCCGCCTCCATTTAACCCTAAATCCCTTCCATACAGCCACTACTCGTCCCTTAACCCCAATCTATCCCTATTTCTCCATAAATCCTCATCAAATTAATTCCTCTTCGAATCTGAAATCCAAAGAAGAAATAGGCATGTCAAGATGTCAAGTGCTAGGCTCTAAAATAGGCATTGACCATTTGTTCTCGTCAAGAACATACGGCTAATGCTTGTTTCGAGTCAAGCAAGGGTTGGATGGTGTTCTAGCGGTTTTGGGAGGTATTATTCTCCTCCTGTTTCCTCCTTCGTTTGTTTTCTTTCTTTTTCTTTTTCATTTGTTTTTGTTCTAATTGCTCAGTAATTAGTTTAACCTCGCATATATGTTGTTCTTGAAATTAATCTCTATTAGCTTCATTAAAAGATTAAAATCATTTCAGCTTTTTTTTTGTTTGCATAAGCTAAATGTTCAGAGTTGTTAAGGTGTTTGTTGCTAGGATAATTAAATTATTTTTGTGAATCAGTTGGGTCCTTTGGGCTCAATTTCCTTCCTCCTTTGTTTTCTTTTTAGTTTTTGGCCCAGGCAGCCTCATTCATCTGAGTTTCAATGCTCAGTAATTAATGCCTTAAAACTTGTAAATTGGGCTATAGTGTTTGGACCCATAATTGAAACCAGGCCCTCTTTTGAATTAGACCCATAACCCTTGTAAGGTTCAGGGGTAAAAACAAGGTCACCAGGGGGGTAAATAGGAAAGACCACATAGAGAATCTTATAGTAACAGAAAATAGAATCCCCTTGAAGCTTTTAAGGTGGGGTTTTAATTCCAATTTCAGACTTTGGGTAGGATAACTTGGAAAACAAGTAAGATTTTAGGGACTTTTAAGCAAAATCAGAAAATTAAGAAGGACCTAAGGGGTAAAAATAAATCTGAGGGTTGCCCTAATTTCTTGCCTATAAAGGCAAGCCATTCTTGCATTACAAGGGGGGGGGGGATCAGAATTCTGAGAGAAGAGAGAGCCTATGTAATTTAGGAGCTAAAATACATCAGATTCTAAGATTTAGAGATCAGCTTTTTTAAGAGCTAAAAGTAAAAAAAGTATAGGCAGCTAAAAACTTCAAAACATTTCACTTCTCTATTAAGAAAAGCTCCTGAAATTCTTGAGATATTCATTCTGAAATAATTTCTTAGCAGTTGAAGGTTTAAAATGAGTTGAATCAACCTGGGTATTCAAGTGTTCGGGTCATTTTGGGGTTTGATTCTTAATTGCTGGATTTTTGTTGAACATATTGATGGTTTGGCTGTTATTTGAAGTTGGTTTTTGGTTGTGGTACTTTATCTTTGGGTTTTAAAATATCATCCTACTGGGCTGCTCTCTGATTGCTGATTTGCTGATTTGCTGCTGGGATTCTACTACTTTTGTTGACCTCTGCTGATTAGCACTGCTGATTTTCCTTTTTGTTTCTTTATTCATTCAATCTCAGGTACACACCTCTGAAATTCATACAAATGTGACCTTAAAATTTGAGTCGAGAAATGAAAATGAAATGCTTCAAAGTTTAATTGACAGACTTTAGTTCATGATTAATTTAATATGCTTCCTTCATCCTTATTGCATGCCTTAATATGTATTTATCATAATGTCCTGTTTGAGTTGTAATTGTATTCATGCTAGTTTCCTATTTTGTTTATTTCATTATAGTCAAATTGTCCTTTATCTTTCCTTAGGGATTGTATATGGATTTGACATTGTGATTAGCTCATAGTTTAGGATAGTTGAATATGTGATAAGTAGGAACTTATTAATTTGTTCTAGCCTATACATCTGGATCTGGTATGATTCATTCAAATTTTAAGTCTAGTCTAGCATGTCTAATGGAACACAACTGCTTTAGTGGTTTAGTATTTTTGTTTAAAAGCTACCTGTCCTTAATTATTCCTTTCGATTCACTTGCAATTAAATAATAACCTGTGAGAAGGATGCTTTATTCATTTTGAAGTTTGTCAAATCAGAATTTAAGTAATATTTTGGTAAAGGGCCATCAGAAAGACTCAATTTTGGGTCCTGATATTATGAATGACATTATGTTCTCTAACTGGGCTTCCTTGGCCCAGTTATGTCATTAAAACTACCCAGCTCAGGTATAGGCTATTGGGCTTACTCCAAGCCCAGAGTTTGCAACAATTTTGATACTTAAATTTACAAAAAATTGTTAAGTTCAATTAGGATTTATAATCAGTGTTTTGATTTCATATATTAGGTGTGGGGATTCAAACTAAGGACCTTACTCTTACAAAATTAATTATTTTGATTTGGGCTCATTTCTGGGCCAAAGCTTGATAGCTTCTTTGAATATGATTTGGGGCCTCAATTTTTATTTATGTGCTGCCCAGTTCCAGCGCTCGTTTGCCTGTCTTTGGGCTTCATGTAAGGGAGCCCGTTTGTATTTGTTGTTTGTTCAATAAATAGCCTTGATAACCCTTAACCACATGACTGTTAATTTATTAAATCCTTTAATTAGGTTGAGGGCAGATCATACTAGATAATACAAAATAGTTTATGGTTCTTTAAGATTTGGCTTGAGTACCCTTTTAATGAAATCGAGGTGTGCCGCGCCAAATAAAATGACAAATGCGTGGCTCTCTTTAATTATATCCTTTAAAATTCTTAGAAAATTGAGGCGTGCCTTTTAACAAATTTTCATGGCCCTCGCAAAGATAATAATGCGTTAGTTGCTTTAGGCGCGTATTTTAATAATCTACTTTCCTAAATTCGAGTGCACATTTATGTGACCTAAATCCAAATCTCAACGATGTTAAAATATGTCAAAAACCAGGGGTGCATTTATGTGACGTGGTTCGAGACGTGTTTTAATAACTTTGCAATATCCCTTAAAATTAATTTAAAGTGGTAAATAATTTAAAATTGCACTATAGGTTGAAACATATATTAAAATCAGGTAATAGGACAATTATGATAGTTTAAGCGACCGTGCTAGAACCAAGGAATCCGGGGGTGCCTAACACCTTCCCCCGGGTTAACAGAATTCTTTACATAAGAATTTCTGGTTCGCAGACTTCACTTGGAAAGTCAAAAATTTTCCTCGACTTGGGATTTAAAATAAATCGGTGACTTAGGACAACAAATAACTTATCCCAAGTGGCGACTCTAATAAATAAATAATCCCATTTTGAATAATGTCACTTAAAGTGAAAAAACTTCACTATCCTTCGGGGTGGTGTGTAAAAAAGGAGGTGTGATAATGAGCAACGGAGACTTGAGAGGTTCAAGAAGTATGATCCCCCAGTATTCAGCGGATTAGCATCAGACAATGCCTTGGGATTTCTAGAGGAGTGTCACCGTATTCTTCTCACTATGGGCATAGTGGAGTCCAGCGGGGTTTCTTTCACTACTTTTCAGCTTCAGGGAGCCGCCTATGATTGGTAGCGCACTTATGAGATTGACAGTCGAGTAGAGGCTACTTCACTGACTTGGACCCATTTCTCGAATATGTTTATGAGAGAGTTTGTCCCCCAGAGTCTCAGGGACACAGGGCACGGAGAGTTTGAGCATTTGCGCCAGGGTGCTATGACCATTTCGGAGTATGCTATCCATTATACCAGGTGGCCAGGCATGCACCAGCTTTGGTTACTACAGTCCGCGAGAGAGTTTTCAGGTTCATTGAGGGTCTTATCCCACCCATCAGATCTAGCATGGCTCGAGAGTTGGAGATGGACATTCCATATCAGCAGGTAATGAGCATTGCTAGGAGGATCGAGGGTATGCTCGCCAGGGAGCGAGTGGAAAGAGAGGCCAAGAGGTCTCGAGAGTCGGATCGCTACTCTGGTGCCCGTATCTCAGCAGTAGGTCGACATGATAGGGGTTTTGCGGGTCGCCCCGTTCATTTAGCTCTTCTAGCAGCCAGCAGTGCTCCAGATCCACCTATACCTCAGGAGCCTTACTATTCACCTCCAGTTTCTAGCGTGCCTCCTGCGCGGGGTGCTTCCAGAGGTTAGTCCAGCAGACCTAGCACTAGTCAATCACAGCCACCGCATCCTCCTAGAGCTTGTTTTGAGTGTGGTGATATACGCACATGGTTAGGGACTGCCCCAGACTTGTTAGGGGTGCATCTTCACAGACTGCTCAGCTACAGCGTGCTCCTTAGAGTTCTCAGGCCATGATCACAGCTCCAGCTGCTACCCCACCTGCCCAGCCGGTTAGGGGCGAAGGTCGGGGAGATAGAGGTCGCCCTCAAGAGAGGGGCCGAGCCAGATATTATGCTATTCCTACTCGTACTGAGGCTGTTGCCTCTGACTCCATCATTACAGGTATTATATTGGTTTATCACAGAGAGGCATCGGTTCTATTCGATCCGGTCTCTACTTACTCTTATGTATCTTCTTACTTTGCTCCGCATTTGGGTGTACCTCGGGATTCTTTGAGTGCCCCCATTTATGTTTCTACTCCTGTGAGGGATTCTCTTGTTATGGACCGCATAAATAGGTCATATCTGGTTACTATTCGTGGTTTTGAGGCCAGAGCGGATTTATTGTTACTCGGTATGGTCGATTTTTACATTATTTTGGGCATGGACTGGTTGTCGCCCCATTTTGCTATTCTTGATTGTCACGCCAAGACCGTGGCATTGGCCGTGCCAGGTATTCCATGTGTTGAGTGGAGTGGTACCTTAGATCACACTGCCAGTAGAGTAATTTGTTTTCTTAAAGCTCGACGTATGGTTGAGAAGGGGTGTGCCTCATATTTAGCTTATGTGAGAAATGTCAGTGCTGATACCCCTTCTGTTGATTGAGTTCCAGTGGTATGGTATTATCCCGATGTGTTTCCAACTGATCTTCCGAGCATGCCGCCCGATAGAGACATTGATTTTGGCATTGATCTGTTGCTGGGCACTCAGCCCATTTCCATTCCTCCGTATCGTATAGCTCCTCCTGAGTTGAAGGAATCGAAGGATTAGTTGCAGGAATTGCTTTATAAGGATTTTATTCGCACCAGTGTTTCACCTTGGGGTGCTCCTGTCTTGTTTGTGAAGAAAAAGGATGGTTCTATGCGTATGTGTATCGATTATCGCCAGTTGAACAAGGCTACAGTGAAGAACCGTTATTCTTTGCCTTGTATTGAGGATCTGTTTGACCAGCTTCAGGGTGCACATGTATTTTCTAAGATTGACTTGCGCTCAGATTACCATCAGTTGAAGATTCGGGAGCCAGATATCCCGAAGACTGCCTTCAGGACTCGGTATGGCCATTACGAGTTCCTTATTATGTCATTTGGGCTGACCAATTCCCCAGCAGCCTTTATGCATTTGATGCACAGTATGTTTGGACCATATCTCGACTTGTTTGTTGTTGTTTTTGTTGATTATATTCTGGTGTATTCCCGGAGTCGGGAAGATCATGAGCAGCACCTGAGGATTGTGCTTCAGACCCTGAGAGAGAAGAAGTTATATGCAAAGTTCTCAAAATGTGAGTTTTGGTTGAGTTCCGTGGCATTCTTAGGCCACGTGGTATCGAGTGAGGGCATTCGGGTGGATCCGAAGAAGGTAGAGGCAGTACAGAGTTGGCCTAGACCCTCCTCAGCTACAGAGATTCGCAGTTTCCTTGGCTTGGCAGGCTACTACCGTCGATTTGTGGAGGGATTTTCATCGATTGCGGCCCCTATGACTAGATTGACCCAGAAGGGTGCCCCATTGTCAAGGCCCCCTTTTTCCTCATTTAAAAAGCAAAATCGGGTTTACGACATTTGGGCGAACAACTCATTTTCTTTTGGGAATTGGGTTTGGAATTTGAAGAGTCGTCACCTAATGATTAAGTACATTAGGACACTAAGAAGGGTTTGAGGTGGAAAACCAGAGTTTGGGTAAGGGCTAGAAATTATCTCAGGGGGAAGGTGTAAGGCATCCCCCAAGATCCACTAGTATGGTTCCCGTCCATGCTACAATTGTGACTTTAAAACAAGTAAGCATACGAGACAATTTCACATAAAGACCTCAAGTAGATATGTATAATAGTTGCTAAACATGCTGAAATTAGGGACTAGGTGATTTCCTAGTTATTTGAAAGAATGTCTAAGTGCAGAAAAAAATGAATATAAATAATCAGACACCGAAGTGGGTGAGCAGAATTTTTTTTTTAGAATAAGATGGCAATGTATGAATTAAAGAGGAAATTATAATGACTGAAACAAAATGCAGAATTTTTTAAAGAACTGAAAATTAACAATCTAAAATAATCACATAAAGGGAGGGGGGGTCCTAGGTTTGTAAAATACACGGATCATCCACACAACACCGATAGCTAATCAAACGCATGGAGTTATCGTGTGATCATTATCTCCATATCTACCCTTCCTACCCCGTTAAGGTATAAAAGTGCGGAATGTTATCATTACTTATCGCATGCTATTACCCGCCCCAATCCTATCAGTCTCGGAGGCAGTGAGACTACTAATACTAAAGAGAAGGGAGTTGGGGCTTTTCAGAAGTTCAAAAGGATAAAAAGCTAGGCGACAGACAATAACAAATAGCATCTAAAAGGGAAGCACATAGCAATTAAGGCTCAAGTAGGCCTCCTTATCCAAAGTAGTAAATTTATTTAGCATGGCTTACAAATACTGATTAGGTCTTTAATTAAGCAAAGTGTAGGACAGGCTGATTTGTAACATATCTTCCATAGGAGGAGTCCGAATTAGCCTTGACTAGATGTAGTTATCAAAACTGATAGGCATGCTTTCTAGATGCTGAAATGCCAAATTGTAAAGGTCCTATAGGCAGATTTTCTAAATGTAAAAAAAATACAGAGATTATGCAGTCCTATAGGCAGGTTTTCTATATGAAATATATGTAGAATCTAAAAGAGGATTTTTTTTATGAAAAATGCAGGATCTAAGCCAGGATATCTATATGAAAAGCATTGGAAAATGCAGAACTTAACATGGTTTGCAGAAAGTAATACCTAATGAGCATGATATCTACCCTTGTGCATACAATAAGTAACCCTCCCCTATTTTTTCTATATACCCCATAGTTATTACAAATTATTACAAGTTGAATGAATCAGAAAGATGGAGAAAGTGAAAATTACATAAGAAAATTGCAACTATATCTAATCAGCCTAATTCCGACTCAAAGTCCAATAATATGAGATAAAACCAACTTCCAGGATCAGATTTCCAAAAGACTTTCTCATATTCGGGGTGTGTCAGAGTTCCCAAGAGCCTCAAAGGGACTCAAGGCAGTGCTTACACCCCAAACACATTTCATAATCAAGAACATAGTGCAGTGTGGAAAGGGCAGGTCTCAGATGTCCAAGTTCAGAGGGAACTCAAAGTCCCAAGGAAAGGCTCAAAAGAGAGGGGAAGAACTTAAGATTCTAGGAATAAGTGTAAGTGCACAAGGCGAAGGGAATCAGGGAGAGACAGAGCAAGCTAGTGGTCATACCAGCAATTGGGATGCTAGCACACCCCTGACCAGCCTACTAGCCAAGCATTGAGAGTTGGGATCCATTGTGGATCAAGCTAAGGACTTAACAGTAATTAGGATACTGTCAGGCCAAGAGCTTAACTCAGCACATAGAAGGGAATAGGGGTAGAGGATTCATAACAGAAACAGAAGTAAAGAAAGGAGATATGAAGCACAAATTATAGCATATAAGCAATAAAGTAAACAAGAAGCATGAAGTTGTAAAGCAGAATATTTAAACAAAGGACATGCCAGTTTAACAAAATAAGTAAGCAAAAGTAGCCTTGAAAGAACCAAATTGCAAACAGCAGTTCAAGAAAGATCTCAAGCAAAGCAGGATTAGAAAACAATATTGCAAGAAAAAAGTGAGTTCAGTGTGTGAGTTGGTGTATTTCGTGTGTTTTTGATTTCTGAGAATTGATTGATGATAGAAAGAGGGAGGACTAGGTCCTTATATAATTTTGAAAACGAGTAAGGCAGGCAAAGAGTGCAAAAACATAGGAACCAATCAATTAGTATCAATTAAGACAATTAGACTCCTTTAATTAGGGGGTCTAGGTCAAACGGCTAATTGAGATGGAATAAGGAGGGAAAATCAGTTTACTAGGCCTTTATTAAGGCAAGGAAACCATGTAGTTCACAAATAGGGTCAAGTACATAATTGGTAATTAAGGAAAGATGGAATAGTATTGTTCTTTATAAAGTAAAACTAAGGTATCAGTTTGAAAATCAGTCAAAAAGATCCCGGATCCAATTGTAATCACAAGGAACCTCGGGTAAATAAGGAAAGAATAATTCGAACGTTGGTACAGAATCACAGAAAAGATACACAAGACCAAGTATTTAAGGAAAACATCACAAAAGGATCAAAATAAACAGCCAGTAGGGTAAAAAGTGGTTCAATCGAAAGAGATCAGTGATGAATCACTAGCATGATTAAAAGTATTTCAAAATCAGTTCTTGGTTGGTGAAACCTTTTAAAAGGGTAGTTTTTCTTATATATAAAGCACCTAAATAAAACAAAAGAGTCCTAGAAAAGAGTTTAACACTGAAAATTCCAAATTCACAAACAGAAGGATTCAAGTTTGATTACAGGCTCAAAATGAATCTGCAAACCTAGGGTCCCCAAAGTGGAACCCTAATATCACTTAACAAAAAGGATCCCCAAATCTTCAGGGCTTCAAATAAAATCAGAGGTGAGCCATCAAGGTCATTGAGAGAGGCATACATACATAAACAAATGTAGAAGAAAGAGAAGCTACGCGTTTTAAAACAAAAGTAGGCAAGAACATGCTTAGCAGGAATATCAACAAAACTCAGTATGGCGAAACAAAATCAAACAGCACAGAATTAAACACATATAGCAAAGAGTGAGGAACAACAAACCAAGTTAAAATGTGAGCAAAGAACTGAAAAAGAAAGTCTTGCATAATCAGAAAAGAAATAAGAGAACAAACTTGAGCATAATAAAAATAAACATACGAGCATAAACACACATGAAGAGAGACCCAAAAGTCAGAATACATTTACAGAAAACTTTTTCCTAAAACCCTAAAAATCAAATTCGAATGGTCTTGAAAAAGGAAATTTGGGGAAAACCCTTGAAACATCATGTAAAGACCAAGCATGTCACATATCTAAAATAAATGAATGAGTATAGAACCTTAGAAGGCTTAAGAATGACGGAGAAGACCCTAGAATGAGAAGGTCTTGAGGAAAGTCGGATATTGAGTCTAAGAGTCTCATATTGCCTTGAATATGCCAGAAATGGCCGTAGAGCATATAGATCTTGCATATCTATTGCGGATCTAAAGGAAACCATGGAAGTCAGGCCTCCGATCTTCAAGTAAATCAAGCTGATGATGAGGGAGAGGGAGCGCAGGCCATCCATGGCCAGGATTACCATGGACTCCGGTGTAACTGAGACGGAGATCGGTGGAGTAGGGTTAGGGTTTCGGAGGGCTAGAGAGGTTTTGGAAGACAAAGGGAAATTAGAGGTGGTGACTTTGTGCAAATGAGTTAGGGTTAGAGGGGCTAGGGGATTAAAAAAGAAAAAGGGCAAATCCGGGCCGTTGATCAAAATAATCAACGACAAGGATTAAATGAAAATCCGGACGGGTCTGAAAACGGGTTAAGGGGTCGGGTTTGAAATTAAAAATTGGGTCGTTTAATTGGGTGGAATTAGGGGTTAAATTGGGGCTACAATTGAAAGAGAAATGGCTATGTGTTAAATAGCCAATTTCTCCCCTTTTAATTCTTATAAAATAGTTAAAAATGATTTTAAAAATAAATTAAAAGCACTAAACTAGTTAATAATATATAAACCTTAATCTAAAAATAGTGGAAATAATTTTATAATTGTAAAATACTGCTAATCGTAAAATAGTCTATAATTGCATTTGTATGCCATTTAACTTTAAATATCAAATAAATTTGTAAAAAATATGCAAAAATCATCTTAAATATATTTTGGTGTAAATGTGAGGATGGAAATAAATTATTGACCAAAATTATAATTTTGGGGATAATTATTGGATTTTTCATTGTTAAAATAGATAATAAATTGATTTTAAAATTCTTAAAATTTTGGGAAAAATACCAAAACTCGTGGGCATGCTTATATATCCATACACATGCTATTTTGAAGGCATTTTTGGGTATAAAATACACATAAGAAAAATTGGGTATCAACAGCTGCCCCTCTTTACCCGAGAAGGATGGAGGAGTTATCGGGTAAAGATATGATGGCCAATTTTGACCGCAATGAACGATTTGCAAAGAATTTTGACCGAGCTCTAGTTCCTGAGCTACCTACATATCCCTGGTCTTATAGGAATCAGGCCATATGTAGTTCAGGGTCTATTGACAGAATATGTCGATGGAGATATTCGAAAGACGGGCGCGCTGTTCAGGTTGGGAAAGATGGTTAGAGTCTAGTAGACTACGGGAACTGGAGTGGGATCGCTCCTGCTGTGATGACCTGGTGTACCTGCAAATAAACAATACGAACATTTATTGTGCATAAATTTAAACGTGTTGCAAGTTCCCCTTGGACCATGAATGTTGTCTTTGGACGATTTGGATGACGTCCTGGGCCATGAAGCGTACGGTAAAGGATTCGCAGGCCATGTGATGATATTCTCGGGCTATCATAATTACGCCTCCGAACTATGATGCCTTTGAATAATGATGTGCAAAAGATAAAATGGGGTCCTCAGGATATGGCATGGCATTCTCGGGCTATGCAAATGGTGCCTCCGAACAATGACGCCTTCAGACAATTTGGCGACCTTTCAGCCCGTGAGATGTAGAAGGTGGAGATCTTTCAGCCGATGCAGAATTCATAAAGTTGGCGATATTTCAGCCGATGCAAAATTTAAATAAAGTTTGGCAATATTTAAGCCGATGCGGAATTTAAATAGAGTTTGGCGATATTTCGGCCGATGCAAAGTTTAAATAGAGTTTGGCGATATTTCAGCCGATTGCAAGACGTAAATAAAAGGTGGCGGTATTTCAGCCATGCGAATTTAAATAAAGTTTGGCGATATTTCAGCCGATGCAGATGGAGGTAAAGCTTAACCTCGGAAGGCAAAATTGTAGCCTTATACAATGCAGAGAAATGCGGGATGGAGGTAGAGCTTAACCTCGGAAGGCAGAATGGTAGCCTTATGCAATGCAGAGAAAATGCAGATGTAGACAGTGCTTAGTCTCAGAACGCAGAAAGGTAGCGTTATGCAATGTAGAGAAAAATGCAGACGGAGGTAGAGCTTAACCTTGGAAGGCAGAACCTTATGCAATGCAGAGAAAATGCAGATGGAGACAGTGCTTAGTCTCGGAAGGCAGAAAGGTAATCTTATGCAATGTAGAGAAAATGCAGATGGAGAAAGTGCTTAGTCTTGGAAGGCAGAAAGGTAGCCTTATGTAATGCAGAAAATAAAGGCGAATAATAATGAAATCTCTTAGCTGATAGATGATAGCTGATAGCTGATTGCTGTATTGTGGCTGCTGGGGCCGTCTAGTACCGATAGCAATTGTAAGTAGGCGATGATTTTGAGAGTTGCATTCCTGAAAGTATGAGTATGTAATCGTATCTAATGATTTTATGTCTTGGGTGCCTATATCCAAAGGAAAATCGTGAGTTTTGTAAAAGGGGAAGGTTAGTTCGTCCTCCCGTGGACCTCCATTGTCCTGCTCAGATCCTATTTTTTTATTGGGGCAGCATTGCTAAACAAAGCAATTTTGATAGTAGTCATGCATGATTTAGTAAGAGTGTACATAAATACATAAAAAAATAGTTTTTCTTTTAGATGAACCGTCGACTGCGACGCGGTTCAAGACATTGCAACCTTTTTCGCTCTGGAATTTTGAGGGTCCTCCTCAATATTCTGCCCCAGTTTCCAATGGCGAGGGAAATGAAAATTTTATTGAATTGTGACTAAACCCTTAGGGCTGCCTACATGTTCCCTCTTAAATGGGAATCAGGTCAGGCGTAGTTCAAATTACATCATAAATAAATCATAATGATTACACTAAGTAACGCTTGACTGCATCTGAATTAATTGGCTTTGGCCAGACTTCTCCATCCATTTCTGCAAGTATGAGGGCTCCTCATGTTAGAACCCGGTGAACCATCTACGAGCCCTGCTAGTTAGGAGAGAACTTCCCCTTGGCTTCATCCTGATGCAGGAAAATTTTCTTCAACACTAGCTGTCTTGGTGTAAACTCTCTGGACATTCTGTTCTGATACAATTGCCCATGGCAAACTGCATTCATTCTCTTTCCATCTATTATAGCTAGTTGCTCATAACGGATTTTTACCCATTCTGCGTCGTTAAGTTCTGCTTCCTGTATGATCCTCAAAGAGGGAATCTCCACCTCGGCGGGAATGACTGCCTTTGTACCATAAACCAACATATCTGGAGTTGCTCCGGTTGATGTGCGAACTGTGGTGCAGTAGCCCAATAAAGCAAATGATAGCTTCTCGTGTCACTGCTTATGCTTTTCTATCATTTTCCTCAGTATCTTCTTGATATTCTTGTTGGCCACTTCTACGCTCCGTTCATCTGAGGTTGGTAGGCTGTAGAATTCTTGTGTTTGTTTCGCACATTGCTTTCATCAGGTCACTATTGAGATTGGAACCATTATCAGTAATGATTGACTCTGGCATGCCGAACCGACAACTGATACAGTCACGGACAAAGTCTACCACAACTTTCTTGGTCACTGCCTTATATGATGCTGCTTCAACCCATTTGGTGAAATAATAAATTGCCACTAGAATGAACCTGTGTCCGTTTGATGCGGCAGGCTCGATAGGTACGATGACATCCATTCCCTAAGCGGTGAACGGCCATGGCGAACTTGTTGCATTAAGCTTATTAGGAGGTACCTTTATCATATCCGCATGTATCTGGCAGTGATGGCATTTTTGGACATACTGGATGCAGTCCATTTCCACAATCGTCCAAAAATATCTAGCTTAGAGTATTTTCTTGGCTAAGATAAAATCGTTCATATGTGGTCCATAGGTAACTGCATGAACCTCTTCAAGCAACCAGGATATTTCCTTAGCTTTGATACACCTCAGTAATCCCAAGTCGGGAGTCTTCCTATACAGGATTCCTCCGATGTGAAAGAAGTGGTTGGATAACCTTCGCAGTGTGTGCTTCTGAGTAGCGTTTGCAAGTTCTGGATATTCTCCTGTCGCCAAATATTCCTTGATATCGTGAAACCAGCGCTTTCCATCTGCTTCCTCCTCGACATGAGCACAGTAAGCTGGCTGATCATGGAATTTTACCAGGATAGGATCAATGAAGTTCCTATCTGGGTGTTGAATCATAGATGATAGGGTAGCCAATATGTCGGCAAACTCATTCTTGGCTCTGGGAACATGCTGGAATTCTATCTTTGTGAACCTCTTTCTCAATTCATGTACATGATGCATATAAGGTAGTATCTTGGAGTTCTTGGTTGCCCATTCTTCTCGTAACTGACGTAAGAGCAAGTCTAAATCCCCGATCACTAGAAACTCCTGAATGTTCATATCAATGGCCAGCTTGAGCCCTAAGATGCAGGCTTTATACTCGGCCATATTGTTGGTGCACGGGAACCTGAGATTGGCAGACACCGGATATTGCTGACCTATTTCTGATACTAGAACTGCTCCTATGCCAACTCTTTTGAAGTTTTCTGCTCCATCAAAGAACATTCTCCAGCCATCATAGGATTCTGCGATATCTTCTCCTATGAAAGAGACCTCTTCGTCAGGAAAATACATCTTTAGAGGCTCGTATTCTCTGTCCATGGGATTTTCGGCAAGATGATCTGCCAGTGCTTGTCCTTTAATTACCTTTTGGGTCATGTAAATGATGTCGCATTCACTCAGCAGGATTTTCCACTTGGCTAGATTGCCAATGGGCATGGGCTTTTGGAAGATATACTTTAACGGTTCCATTCTCGATATGAGATAAGTGGTATAGGCATATAAATAATGCCTCAACCTTTGAGCTACCTAAGTCAGAGCACAATAGGATCGCTCTAATAGAGAATACCAGGCCTCGTATGGGGTGAATTTCTTGCTGAGATAGTAGATGGCTTGCTCTTTTCTCCTTTTTTTGTCATGATGTCCCAAAACACAACCGAATGCCCCATCCAATACTGCAAGGTAGAGCAATAGCAGTCTACCTGGTTCGGGCGGAACCAGAACTGGCGGCGTTGACAGGTATTCCTTGATTCTATCGAAGGCTTTCTGACAATCATCAGTCCAGTTGGTGGTGGCGTCCTTCTTCAACATTTTAAAGATTGGCTCATAAATGACAGTGGACTGAGCTATTAACCGGCTGATATAGTTGAGTCTCCCCAAGAAACTCATAACCTCTTTCTTGTTCTTTGGCGGTGGAAATTCTTGAATAGCCTTAACCTTTGACTGATCCAGTTCTATTCCTCGTTGACTTACGATGAACCCGAGCATTTTTCTGGTAGGAACCCCAAACGCATATTTGGCAGGATTCATTTTCAGATTGTACCTTCTCAATCTGTTGAAGAACTTCCTCAGATCTTCCATGTGGTCAGTGGCTTTCTTGGATTTGACGATGACATCGTCTACATACACCTCAATCTCTTTGTATATCATATCATGATATATAGTAGTCATGGCCCTCATATAGGTGTCCCCAACATTCTTTAATCCAAACGGCATCATCTTGTAATAATACATCTCCCACGGTGTAATGAAATCTGTTTTCTCTGCGTCTTCTTTGTCCATCCATATCTGATGATACCCAGCAAAACAATCAACGAATGACTGCATCTCGTGCTTAGTGCAGTTGTCAATCAGAATGCATATGTTTGGCAAGGGGAAGTCGTCTTTCGGACTGGCCCGGTTGAGGTCCCGGTAGTCGACACAGACTCTGACCTTCCCGTCCTTCTTCGGTACTGGCAGAATGTTGGCTAACCATGTTGGATACTCCACTACCCTGAGGACCTTAGCTTTGACTTGTTTGGTAACTTCTTCCTTGATTTTCAAACTCATGTCTGGCTTGAACTTCCTGAGCTTCTGCTTTATCGGCGGACATGTCGGATCGGTTGGCAACTTATGAGCTACAATAGATGTACTGAGACCAGTCATATCATTATACGATCAGGCAAATATGTCCTCATATTCCCTCAAGAATTTCGTGTACTCTTCCTCTTCTGACAGAGATAGGTGAACATTGATGCGTATTTCCTTGACATTATCTGTATCCCCCAAGTTGTTAACCTCATTTTCGTCCAAGTTAGACTTAGGCCTATTCTCAAAATCCTCAACCTCTTTAATGACCTCTTCTGGTATATCATCCTCTTCTGAGCCTATATCCGTTTGTTGTGTTGTCTCGTTGCAAGTCACAATCATCGGTTCATCAAGATAAGTAATAGTAATGCTGTGTAAATAAAGTAAATGATAGAGAAAATAATAAGAGCAATATTTATAAGAAACTGAAATGCTTTGATAAATTCCATAATTGTTTTGAACATTTGGAGCTCTTTTCAAAATTTAAAGAAAATACGGAAAGAAAATCAGCTAGCGAAAAAGTAAAACATAATGTATGGTTCTTTGTTCACCCTTGCTACCTCGAAGGTTTCTGGGCCTTGGTGGTTCTGATGGACCAATTATTGAGGCACGCTCCTTGGCTCACAGCTTGTATGGAAGGGACATCCTCCCCTTCCTCTTCAAAAATGACATAAAAGTCCATATTGTCGTCTTCTAAGAACATATTCTTCATTGCTGCCAACGCTTCTTCTTCTTCCGACACATATATGACATCGGCTGGCTGGAAATTCTGCTCCAGGCGAGGTATCGGGTGTTCCAATAGATAGTAGGGACTGCGCCATGGTGGCAACCAGTGGTTGAATTCCTCCCAAGTGTATTCATATCCCAAACTAAAATTGGTATCATGTTTCTTCAGCTTGATAGGTTTGGTGATTCCCTAGAGGTTCTTGCCTAGTCCCTTGCCAGGTTCATATCCGCTCCAATTCAGTATACTTTCAATCTTGTTATCCCACCATTTATCCTTGTCCATGGCGTTGACTCACTCAATGTACTGGTAGGTTTCCCCGCCTATCTTTTTTTTCCTCTGATCGCTCGGATGGTCTGCCGACTGTATATGGGATTACTACCATCGCCATGAATAATCACCTCTTGGTGATTCCACTCGAACTTCACTGCCTGGTGTAGAGTTGATACTACAGCTTCAACAGCGTGAATCCAAGGTCGCCCCAATAGCAAGTTGTAAAGATGCTGGGATGTCTATCACCTGAAAATCCACGTCGAACCAAGTCGGTCCCATTTGCAGACACAAACTGATTTCCCCAAGAGTGGACCTTTAGGAACCATCAAAAGCTTTGACATTGATGGCCCAATCCTTGATCTCATGCAAGCTCTTTCGCAATGTTCTGAGAGTCACAATTGGACAAATATTTAGGCTGGACCCTCCTTCAATTAGAATCCAGGTGATGAAATAATCTTCATATTGCATAGTGATGTGTGATGCTTTGTTGTGGCTTAGCCCTTCCGGTGGCAGCTCATCTTCATGGAAAGTGATTGTGTGACTCTCCAATACCTACCCTACCATGTTCGCCATTTCTCTTCTAGTTATGTTGCTGGGCACATATACCTCACTCAGCACTTTCAATAAGGCATTTTTATGTGCGTCAGAGCTCTGTAGTAGGGCCAAGATGGAGATCTAGGCTGGCGTCTTGTTCAACGGATCAATGACTGAGTACTCCTTTTCTTATATCTTCCTCCAGAGGTCATCAGGCCCAGTTTCAGTGATAGTTGGTCGTCCAGAGGCTTGCTTACCGGACTCATCTAGATGTTCTGGAGTATAAACCCTGCCGGTTCTAGTCATACCCTGTGCTGCAATTGCTTCTTCTGATTTGGTTTTCCCTTTTCTTCTCGCCTCGGCGGTGTAATCCCAAGGAATGGCCTTTGTATGGAATGGTGCTATGGTTGACATAGCCACAGGAATGGGTACCCTTGTTTTGGGAGGTAACACAACAACTTAAAATGGCACAGGTACTTTTGGGGATCCAAACTTGACCTCGATTGGTTCGGGCGCCTTTGCAGAAGGAAGTGCTTCGAACTCAAGCGGTATAGACATGTTCACTTCAGCATCCCCAAAAGGCTGGATCTGGACAACAATCAGATTAAGTGTGACTATTGGTTTCTTCGGCTCGTCACCTTCGGCAATCAATCCAATCGACCCTTTGGGGTCCCAATCATCTTCCATCTTGATCATGTGAACACCTCCACCCTTGTGGTCAGGCAGAGGGTTGTTGTGAACATTTAGAGCAGGCTCTTTTGCTACGATGATCTTATTACCAATCAAAGCCTGGATCTTATCCTTCAGGGACCGACACTCATCAATGGTATGCCCCTTCATGCCGGAATAGTATGCACAGGTTTTGTTCGGGTTGACCCATTGGGAAGGATTTTCTGGAGTTATGGCCCGGATAGGGGTGACGTAACCAGCAGCTTTGAGCCTTTCATACAGTTGGTCGATTGGTTCGGTGATGGCGATGTGTTATTTGGGAGGTCTACGGTCGAAGTTAGGGTGAGGTCTAGGAAAGTTTTGGCGAGTGGGAGGTGACTGATGGTGAGAGGGTTGAGTGTTGTAGGCTTGGTAGACAGGTGCGGGTTGAGAGTGTCTTGGCGAGGTAGGTTGATATGTGGGGGGTGGAGATGATTGGTAAGTAGGTGGTGGAACTTGGTAAGAGGGCGGGGATACTTGTTAGTTTGGAGTAGGTTGATATGTGAGTGGGGGTAATGGATAGGTTTGGTATTTTATTGGGGATTTTGTTCTCTGTGCAACCATCACGGCACTCACATCCCTTTTCTTTGATGTGCCACCAAACTGTAGAGCGTTATTGGTAGCCTGTAATTCTTCAATGTTGGTGACCATACCGGTTTTAATACCTTCCTCGATACTCTCCCCTAACTTGATGATGTCAGAAAATTTCTAACCCTCAATCATCATCAACCTCTCATAATATTGTAGGTCCTGAGCTCAGATGAAAAACCTGTTCATCTGTTCTTCTTCTAAGGCCGGCCTGACCTTGGCAGCCTCTAATCTCCAACGAGTAGCATACTCGCGGAACGTCTCTGTAGGTTTCTTCTTCAAATTCTGGATGTAGAATACATCTGGCGCATTCTCCATATTGAATCTGAACCTGTCCATGAAATTGGACGCCATACCTACCCAGCTTGTCCACTTCTTAGGGTCTTGGTTAATGTACCAAGATAGAGCATCTCCTTTCAGACTTCTCATAAAGAGCTTCATGCAGATCTTTTCATCCTTTTCGACTCCGACCAACTTATTGCAGTATATCCTCAAATGGACTCTGGGATCCCCTGTGCCATCAAACATCTCGAACTTGGGAGGTTTGTACCCCTTGGGTAGTTTGACATCTGGCTGAATACAAAGGTCCTCATAATTTAGTCTCTCGATACCTTTGTTCCCTTCAACACCCTGGACTCGACTAGTCAGCTTCTTGAGTTCTGCGGCCAGGTTCCTACTAAGAGAGTCTTTGTCATCGGACTCTAGTGTGCTTGAAATATGTTGATTATAGTGTGATATGGTTTCCACATAGATGGGGGTGTTGTGGGGATGATCATTTGTAGAGTTTAGTGGTTCAAGAATGAGTAGTGGGGTGTTGTTCGAAGTGTGGCATGTGTTGCAGTGGTGATGGGGAGCGGGTTGGTTTTGTTGTTTCAGGATGTTTTGTGGAGGTGTAGGATTTTGAGCATTGGGAAAGTTGACTTCCGGGGTAGTGAGGGAAAATGATAAGTTTGCCAAGTTCCGAACTTGGTCCAGTTCTTCCTGAAATTTTAACAACTTCTGCTCAAGTTGGGCGGCATTTTCCTTGGAAACCTGAATACCCTGAGTAACCTCTACCCATTCACCTGAGTTCTCCTTTATGATGTTGCTCAAGTCTTCCATTTTTGCCTTATTTTTGTTTCTGATAGGACTCGGAGGAGGAGGAGGTGGAGGGCCCTTGGATCTTGTGGAGTAGGATAATAACGCCAGAGTGCACGAACTAACCTTTGGGGTAGGGGAATAAAACAAAAAGGTAACAAGTTAGTGTGGATTATGAGGAGAAAAATATTGCAGTATTTAAACACATAGTGCAAGAATATAAATCGTGCCCTAATTTGGGAGCCTCGTTGTGCCCGAGGTGGGCCTAGCGACAAGTTGATTTGGAGAACTTATAATGCTAAATGCCTTATTTTATTGATAAAAAATAAGACGAATCCCAAAACGATACTAAATAACAGGAAATAAGATGTCATTAATGGCCATTGGCCTTATTAAATTCATGAATGAAAAGGCAAATTCCTATCTATTTGGTCCCAGAAGGACCTTCCCTAGGTTGAATGCTCTCATTAATCAAATCCTCCAGCTCGCATAGGTTCACCAGTAAAAATGCCTTTGCCAGGCGTTCTCCTTCGTTTCCCTCAGCGTTCTGAAAATCAGTGACTCTTTTCCTCACTTTTCCTTCCAACTCCAACAGACTGTATTCCAGATATTCCAGCTTCTCACTAGCCATGGTGACCCTCTCTTTCCATTCATTGATTTGGTCACTTGATGGGAGATCCCTCCACCAGGTCAGCAAGAGTAAGGGTATACTGACCATACCGAAGTCGGGGACCTTGTTCTCCATTTTCTGCAAAACAAAAGGGTTATGACCATACCCCCCACCGGACCCGACTATTTAAACCAATAATTAGCATTAAAGCATTTAGTTTTCCAGATAAATGCATAAAAAGTGGTGGGGTCCATTTGGGTTTCAAGGAATCCTGGTGGACTTTGGACAAGGCTATCTTAAAGAGTCATTACGCGGATAACATAACTGACTCGACTAGGTTTGACAGTGATGCATGCACAATTGAACAAAGTAAGGTTTCTATGGGGTATTAGATCGGTACCCTTAAGTGAACAACTCAAGAAGGAAAGGCACGAAACCGTCGACTGCACCACTGATCGACTGCTTTTACCGCAAATACGCCTTTGCCAAATTTAGGGGGGTGATAATATCGGAAGGGCGCAACACTCATTATAAGTGTTGCTATAGTATTTGTTTGGCACAAGTGTAATATGATGTTGAAGATGAAATTACAAGAATGAAACAAGTTGTGACGTATTTTCATGTTCATTAAAATAATGATTACAATAATTGCGGTAATTACAACAGTATTGAAAGAAAGCGGTTAAAACATTAAAGGAAAGAACACAAAGAGCCAAGTGAGTTTCGAAGTAGAAGATAGATAAAAGAAATAAATAAGAAATAAAGTCACAAATAACATGAAATGGTAAAAGCCTAAAGAAGTCCCCAATAGAGTCGCCAAGCTGTCGAGCCCCCCTTTTTCCTCCTTTAAAAGGCGAAATTGGGTTTATGACATTTGGGCGGACAACTCATTTCCTTTTGGGAATTGGGTTTGGAATTTGAAGAGTCGCCACCTAATGATTAAGTGCATTAAGACACTAAGAAGGGTTTGAGTTGGAAAACTAGAGTTTAGGTAAGGGTTAGAAATTATCTCGGGGGGAAGATGTGAGGCACCCCTCAAGATCCACTAGTGTGGTTCCCGGTCATGCTATAATTGTGACTTTAAAGCAAGAAAGCATACGAGACAATTTCACATAAAGACCTAAAGTAGATATGTATAATGGTAGCTAAACATGCTGAAATTACGGACTAGGTGATTTTCTAGTTATTTGAAAGAATGTCTAAGTGCAGAAAAAAATGAGTATAAATAATCAGACACGGAAGTGGGCGAGCAGAAATTTTTTTTAGAACAAGATGGCAGTGCACGAATTATAGGGAAATTTTAATGACTGAAACAAAATGCAGAATTTTTTAAAGAACTGAAAATTGACAATCTAAAATAATCACATAAAGGGAGGGGAGTCCTAGGTTTGCAAAATACATGGATCATCCACACAACACCGATAGCCAATCAAACGCATGGTGTTATCGCATGATTATCATCTTCATGTCTACCCTTCCCACCCCGTTAAGGTATTAAAGCACGGAATGGAATCGTTACTTATCGCATGCTATTACCCTCCCCAATCCTATCAGTCTCAGAGGAAGTGAGACTACTAATCCTAAAGAGGAGGAAGTTGGGCTTTTCAGAAGTTCAAACGGATAAAAAGCTAGGCGACAGGCAATAACAAATAGCATCTAAAAGGGAAGCATATAGCAATTAAGACTCAAGTAGGCCTCCTTATCCAAAGTAGCAAATTTATTTAGCATGGCTTATAATTCTGATTAGGTCTTTAATCAAGCAAAGTGTAGGACATGCTGATTTGTCACATATTTTTCAGATAAGGAGTCCAAATTAGCCTTGACTAGATGTAGTTATCAAAACTGATACAGTTAATCAATCACCTTCTGGCTTGCCTTGGTGAAACTTATAGGCATGATATCTAATAATGTAGGAGTATACTGATTTTAAGGAAAATTTTACTGATTCTAGAAAAGGATCTGCAGATTTTAGGAGTGATTTTAGATTCCAAAACAAAACCAATTCCGTTAATTTAGTCCTATAGGCATAGTCTCTACGTGCCGTTGATTTTAATACTTTCACGAGTCCTATAGACATGATCTCTAAATGGATTGATTATTATTAAGCCTAAATTTGTTTGCCTAGTGGCGTATATATGCAGAAGTACAGAAGGACTTACAGACATGCTTTCTAGATGCTGAAATGCCGAATTGTAAAGGTCCTATAGGCAAATTTTCTAAATGCAAAAAAAAATGCAGAGATTATGCAGTCCTATAGGCAGATTTTCTATATGAAATATATGCAGAATCTAAAACAGGATTTTTTTATGAAAAATGCAGGATCTAAGACAGGATATCTATATGAAAAACATTGGAAAATGCAGAACTTGACATGGTTTGAAGAAAGTAATACCTAATGAGCATGATATCTACCCTTGTGCATATAATAAGTAACCCTCCCCCATTTTTACTATATACACCATAGTTATTACAATTTATTACAAGTTGAATGAATCAGAAAGAGGGAGAAAGTGAAAATTACATCAGAACATTCCAACTACATCTAATCAGCCTAATTCCGACTCAAAGTCCAATAATATGAGATAAACCAACTTTCAGGATCAGATTTCCAAATGACTTTCTCATATTTGGGGTGTGTCAGAGTTCCCAAGAGCCTCAAAGGGACTCAAGGCAGTTCTTACAACCCAAACACATTTCAGAATCAAGAACATAGTGCAATGTGGAAAAGCCAGCTCTCAGATGTCCAAGTTCAGAGGGAACTAAAGGTCCCAAGGCAAGGCTCAAAATAGTGGGGCAGAACATAAGATTCTAGGAATAAGTGTAAGTGCACAAGGGGAAGGGAATCTGGGAGAGAGAGGGCAAACTAGTAGTCATGCCAGCAATTGGGATGCTGGCACACCCTTGACCAGCCTGCTAGCCAAGCATTGAGAGTTAGGATCCATTGTGGATCAAGCCAAGGCCTGGACAGTAATTAGGATACTATTAAGCTAAGATCTTAACTCAGCACATAGAAGGGAATATGGGTAGAGGATTCATAACAGAAACATAAGCAAAGAAAGGAGATATGAAGCACAAATTACAACATATAAGCAACAAAGTAAACAAGAAGCCTGAAGCTGTAAAGTAAACACATAGGGGGTGAAGAAGAATATTTAAACTAAGGACATACCAGTTTCACAAAATAAGTAAGCAAAAGTAGCTTTGAAAGAACCAAATAGCAAACAGCAGTTCCAGAAAGATCTCAAGAAAAATAGTATTAGAAAACAGTATTGCAAGAAAAAAGTGAGTTCAGTGTGTGAGTTGGTGTATTTCGTATCTTTCTAATTTCTTAGAATTGATTGATGATAGAAAGAGGGAGGACTAGGTCCTTATATAGTTTTGAAAACGAGTAAGGCAGGCAAAGAGTGTACAAACATAGAAACCAATCAATTAGTATCAATTAAGACAATTAGACTCCTTTAATTAGGGGGTCTAGGTCAAACGGCTAATTAAGATGGAATAAGGAAGGACAATCAATTTACTAGGGCTTTATTAAGGCAAGGAAACCATGTAGTGCACAAATAGGTTAAGTACATAGTTGGTAATTAAGGAAAGATGGAATAGTAGTGTTCTTTATAAAGTAAAAATAAGGTATCAGTTTGAAAATCAATCAAAAGGATCCCAGATCCAATTGTAATCACAAAGAACTTCAAGTAAATAAGGAAAGAATAATTCAAACGTTGGTACAGAATCACAGAAGAGATACACAAGACCAAGTGTTTAAGGAAAACATCACAAAAGGATCAAAATAAACAGCCAGTAGGGTAAAAAAGGGTTCAACCGAAAGAGATCAGTGATGAATCACTAGCATGATTAAAGGGATTTCAAAATCAGTTCTTGGTTGGTGAAACCTTTTTAAAGGTAGTTTTTCTTATATATAAAGCACCTAAATCAAACAAAAGAGTCCTAGAAAAGAGTTTAACACTGAAAATTCCAGATTCACAAACAGAAGGATTCAAGTTTGATTGCAGGCTCATAATGAATTTGCAAACCTAGGGTCCCCAAGGTGGAACCCTAATATCACTTATCAAAGAAGATCCCCAAATCTTCAGGGCTTCAAATAGAATCAGAGGTGAGCCATCAAGGTCATTGAGAGAGGCACACATACATAAACAAATGTAGAAGAAAGAGAAGCTACGCGTTTTAAAACAAAAGTAGGCAAGAACATGCTTAGCAGTAATATCAACAAAACTTAGTATGGTAAAACAAAATCAAAGAGCACAGAATTAAACACATAAACCAAAGAGTGAGGAATAACAAACCAAGTTAACATGTGAGCAAAGAACAGAAAAAGAAAGTCTTGCATAATCAGAAAAGAAATAAGAGAACAAACTTGAGCATAATAAAAATAAACATACGAGCATAAACACACATAAAGAGAGACCCAAAAGTCCGAAAACATTTACAGAAAACTTTTTCCAGAAACCCTAAAAATTGAATTCGAACGGTTTTGAAAAAGGAAATTTGGGGAAAAACTTTGAAACATCAAGTAAAGACCAAGTATGTCACAGATCTAATAGAAATGAACGAGTATTGAAACTTAGAAGGCTTAAAAAGGCAGAGAAGACCCTAGAATAAGAAGTTCTTGAGAAAAGTCGGATCCTGTGTCGAAGAGACTCATATTGCCTTAAACACGCCGGAAAATGGCCGTAGAGGCTATAGATCTTGCAAATGTGAGGCGGATATAAAGGAAACCAAGGAGGTCAGGCCTCCAAGCTTCGAGTAACTCAAGCTACTGGTGAGGGAGAGGGAGCACAGGCCATCCATAACTAGGATTGCCATGGACTCCGGAGGAAATGAGACGGAGATCGGTAGAGTAGGGTTAGGGTTTTGGAGGGCTAGAGAGGTTTTGGGAGATGGAGTTTAGAGGCGGCATCTTTGTGCAAATGAGTTAGGGTTAGAGGGGTTAGGGGATTAAAAAAGGAAAGGGCAAATCAGGGCCATTGATCAAAATGATCAACAACCAGGATTAAAAGAAAATCTGGACAGGTCAGAAACGGGTTAAGGGGTCGGGTTTAAAACTAAAAATTGGGTCATTTAATTGGGTGGAATTGGGGGTTAAATTGGGGCTACAATTGAAATATAAATGGCTATGTGTTAAATAGCCAATTTCTCCACTTTTAATTTTTATAAAATAGTTAAAAATGATTTTAAAAATAAATTAAAAGCACTGAACTAGTTAATAATATATAAACCTTAATCTAAAAATACTAGGAATAATTTTATAATTGTAAAATGCTGCTAATCGTAAAATAGGCTATAATTGCATTTATTTGCCATTTAACTTTAAATATCAAATGAATTGGTAAAAAATATGCAAAAATCACCTTAAATATATTTTGGTGTAAATCTGAGGATGGAAATATATTATTCACCAAAACGATAATTTTGGGGATAATTATTGGATTTTGTATTGTTAAAATAGACAATAAATTAACTTTAAAACTCTTAAAATTTTGGGAAAAATACCAAAACTACTGCGCATGCTTATATATGCATACACATGCTATTTTGAAGGCATTTTGGGTATAAAATATACAGGGAAAAAATTGGGTATCAACACCCATTTTAGTGGACAGAGGAGTGTGAGGCGAGCTTTCAGAAGCTTAAGACAGCTTTGACTACAGCCCTAATTTTGATGTTGCCTACCGGTTCAAGGTCTTATACTGTCTGCTGTGATGCCTCGAGAGTTGGCCTTGGAGCAACGTTGATGCAGGATGGTAGGGTGATTGCCTACGCGTCCAGACAGTTGAAGATACATGAAACGAACTACCCTGTCCACGACCTTGAGTTAGCTGCTATTGTTCATGCCTTGAAGATCTGGCGTCATTATTTGTATGGTGTGCCTTGTGAGATTTATACTGACAATCGGAGTTTGCAGCACTTGTTCAAGCAAAAGTATCTAAATATGCATCAGAGGAGGTAGTTAGAGTTGCGGAAGGATTATGATATTACTATTTTGTATCACCCGAGCAAGGCCAATGTGGTGGCGGATGCCTTGAGTCGCCGGGTAGAGAGTTTGGGGAGTTTGGCATATTTACCAGCTTCAGAGAGGCCTATGGCAATGGATGTGCAGGCCTTAGCCAGCCAGTTTGTGAGATTGGATCTTTCGGAGCCCAATCGGGTTCTAGCTTGTGTGGTTTCCCGGTCTTCCCTATTTGATCATATCAGGGAGCGGCAGTACGATGACCGTCATTTGCTTGTCCTTAAGGACAAGGTCCAGCGCGGTGATGCCAGAGATGTGACCATTGGATATGACGGGTTATTGAGGATGCAGGGTCGGATTTATGTGCCCAATGTTGATGAGCTTCGAGAGTTGATTTTAGCAGAGGCCCATAGTTCGCGGTATTCCATCCATCCAGGTGCCGCGAAGATGTATCAGGACTTGAGGCAGCACTATTGGTGGAGGCTGATGAAGAAGGATATAGTTGGGTATGCGTCTAGATGCCTCAACTACCAGCAGGTGAAGTGTGAGCACCAACGACCGGTGGGTTGCTTCAGCAGATAGAGATTCCGGAGTGGAAATGGGAGCACATCAACATGGACCTCATATCTGGACTCCCACGGACTTTGAAGAAGTTTTATGCCATTTAGGTCATTGTGGATCAGTTGACCAAGTCCGCTCATTTCATTCCTGTATGTACCACTTATTCTTCGGAACGGTTGGCGGAGATTTATATCTGGGAGATCGTCCGTCTACATGGCATTCCAATTTCTATTATTTTATACAGAGGTACTCAGTTTACATCGCGGTTCTGGAGAGTCGTGCAGCAGGAGTTAGGTACTCGGGTGGAGTTGAGCACATCCTTTCACCCCCAGACGGACGAACAGTCCGAGCGCACTATTCAGATTCTTGAGGATATGCTTCGCGCGTGTGTGATTGAGTTTGGAGGGTCTTGGGATCAGTTCTTGCCATTAGCGGAGATTGCCTACAACAATAGCTACAATTGATTATCCAGATAGCTCCTTATGAGGCTTTATATGGTAGACGGTGTCGATCTTCGGTTGGATGGTTTGAGCCAGGGGAGGCTCGATTATTAGGTACAAATTTGGTTCAGGAGGCATTGGACAAGGTCAAGATCATTCAGGATAGGCTTCGTTCAGCTCACTTTAGGCAGGAGAGTTATGCAGATTGCAAGGTTCGAGATGTAGCATTTATGGTTGGTGAGCGGGTATTACTCAAAGTGTCGCCTATGAAGGGCGTGATGAGATTTGGGAAGAAGGGCAAGCTTAGTCCTAGGTACATTGGTCCGTTTGAGATTCTTGATTGAGTGGGAGAGGTGGCTTATAGACTCGCATTGCCGCCTAGCTTATCAGTCGTGCATCCAGCTTTTCATGTATCCATGCTTCGGAGGTATCATGGCGATCCAGCCCAGTTAGATTTCAGCACTGTCCAGTTGGACAAGGACTTGTCCTATGAGGAGGAGCCGGTAGCTATCCTAGACTGACAGGTTCTTCAGTTGAGATCCAAGAGATTTCCTTCTGTTCGTGTCCAATGGAGAGGTCAGCCTCCTGAGGCATTGACGTGGGAGTTCGAGTATGATATGCAGAGCCGTTATCCTCATTTTTTCCCGCCTCAGGTACTTCTTTCTTTTGTCCGTTCGAGGACGAACAATTGTTTTAATGGTGGAGGATGTGACGACCCAAAGGGTCATCACTTATTTTCTTACCCATTCTATACTTCCGAGGCCTTGAAAACCTCATCTTGGGCTGCCTCAATTTGCGTGCACAGTCCGGGTGCATAGCCGAAAAGCTTAAATATGAATTCTGGGAGAAAAATGTTAAATTTTGATATTAAATTGAATATAATTGGCTTTGGTCAACATTTTGTGTAAACGGACTCAGACCCATGATTTGACGGTCCCGGAGGGTCCGTAGGAAAATATGGGACTTGGGCGTATGCCCGGAATCAAATTTCGAGAAATGAATTTTTGTGAGAAATCGTTTTCTGGAAATAACTAAGAAAATTGGAAATGAAATTTGATTAAAAGACTATGGTATCGGGCCCGTATTTTGGTTCCGATGCCCAGTACAAGTCTTATATATGGTTTAAGCGCTTTCTCTAAAGTTTTGTTGGAAACGGACGTCGTATGACTTGTTTTGGACTTAAAATGGTAATTTGATGTTTTATGAAAATTTGGAAGAAATCATGAGTTTTGAGGCTTGATTCAATCTTTATGATGTTATTTAGGCGATTTGATCGCACGGATAAATCCATAGGATGTTTTTGAGGTTGTGTGCATATTTAGTTTAGAGCCCCGAGGGCTCGGATGAGTTTTGGATAGGTGTCGGAGTGCTTTTCAACTTTGGGAATTTTTGCTGCCATAACTAACTGCAGGCTCGCAAATGCGAGCTCGCAATTGCGAAGGGTCAGCTCGCAAATGCGAGAAAATGGCCAGGCCTGTAACCATCGCAAATGCGATATTTATCCTCGCAAATGCGAAGTCTTATGTTTCGCAAATGCGACCTTATGGTTCACAAATACGAACCTCCTAATTTCCTCATAGTTCACAAATGCGAACAAATGATCGCAATTCCCAGATCTAGTTGGGGTTCGCAATTGCGAGCCCCAGTTAGCAATTGTGACATCAGAGACCGAGCAATTTTATACTTGGTCAATTTTCTATCATTTTTCACCATTCTTTCAAGACCCAAACCCCAAGGCGATTTTTCAAGGACAAAACTTCTTCCAAATTATTTGTAAGTAGATTTTTATTTAATTCCTTCAATCATTTACATCATTTAACATGTTTTTCACTTAAAATCAATGAATTTCATGGGTGAAATTGGGGGTTTGGGGTAGAACCTAAGTTTTTCAAAAATTGTGGAATTGGACCTTAACTTGAGGTGTGATTTCAAAACAAATTATATATTTGGGTTCGTGGGGGAATGGGTAACCGGATTTTTGTTCGAACCTCGGGTTTTGACCACGTTGTCCTGAGGGGATTTTTGGTCATTTTATCTAAACTTGCGTCTTAGCTATAAAGTAAATAGTAGAATTAGTTGCTTGAGATGTTATTTACGAGATGTAATTGAAATGAATATATTTGGGCTATTTGGAGTCGGATACTCGTGGCAAAAGAGTGATTTCAAGTTGATTTTTGGAGCCCGTTGAGGTAAGTGGCTTGTCTAATCTTGTGTGGGGGACCTCTTCCCCTTAGGATATGATATTTGGTAATTGAATGTCTTGTACGTGAGGTGACGAGCGCGTACTTGAGCTAATTTTTGAAAAAACTGACTTTTACTTAAGATATTGAGACTGAGTTTCTTTAGAATTTGCCTTTTTCTACTTGCAATTATAACCTGTGTTAGATTAGAAAAGTATGTTGGTTGATTTCAATTGCCTATTTGCTTAAGTTGCCTTAACTGTACTACGTGGAGCATGTTAGGCTAGTATTACCAATTGTTTGAATTTTTGTAATTTGTTTCTGAATATCTTCTGGTTGTGGTTGCGCATTTACATTGGGACTACGGATGTGGGATTCCGGTAGCTCCCCCTTGTCTGTTTACTTTAGAAGTATGGGTTAGATTCCCGGTAGATCCCCCTGCACTTTTACTTTGGGACTACGGGTTAGATTCCCGGTAGATCCCCTCGTACATTGACAGTTGGACTACGGGACGGTATCCTGGGAGATCCTTTGGATATTCTCATATGATGGACTACGGGACGGTATCCCGGGAGCTCCTCGGACAATTGATGAAATGGACTACAGGACAGTATCCTGGGAGATCCTCATTATTGGTACTGATATTGAGCTGTTTCACTCTGTGTTTACCTTATTTTTTGCGTGTTATTGTTGCTGCGCATAACTTGTCTTACCTCATAATTTTATTAGTTACTTCTGTTTATTTTTATGCTGCTAAAAGGTTTAACATTATATTTTATCTCAGTAGGGCCTTGACCTTCCTCTTCACTACCCAACCGAGGTTAGGATTGGCACTTACTGAGTACCACTGTGGTGTACTCATGCCCTTCCTGCGCATGCTTTTCATGTGCAAATCCAGGTACCCTCACTCAGGCGCACTATCCTTGAGGCAGGGAGAGCTACGGAGACTTCGAAGTACATCTGCAGTATCCACATACAGAAGAGTCTCCTTCTTACTCTATCTTATAGCATTTAGAATTCTTTCGTATTTTGATGTAGACTTTTTTGGAGTTTAGAGCAATGTATTATATTTCTATTAGCCTGTGTTTCCCCTAAGTTCCCGGGTTTTCGGGTGATATTGTAGACTTCCGCGTTTGAGTTGTATATGCCAAGTGGCACTTATATACAGTTTTCCTTCTATTTTTGCTTAGTTTAATTAATTATTCCGCAAGTTATATTATTTTCGCATTGTTAGAATTACCTAGTCGTAGGGACTAGGTGCCATCACGACATATTCATGGAGGGCGAATTGGGATCGTGACAGCTTACAACATAAGAATCATTTAGAAAGAAATGCTTATATCATGTCATACCAATGAAGGAAAGTCACATATCACACCTTTTTAAAGAACTAACTACGTTTTCTAGATTCTTACACTTCTATGGTGATTATTTTTATTTCCAAGGAAGTCTTCAAAATCAGTATAACAAGAAGACAACTCGCTTAGTGATGAAAGATGATCACAAGACCCTTTTCATTAAAGCCTGCTAGGTTCGCCTTAGATTTGCCTTGAATTGTTTGAGAGTTCTTAGAGGGAGTTTAAGAGTATTTTGGAAAATCGTGAAGCTGGTGGGATGGCGTAGAATGAAAAAGAGAGGAGTTGCGCTACTTTTTATATCAGGTTCTAGAAAATTCTACTCCAAGTGCTAAACGGGTTGCCCCTCACCTGACAATGTGCATGGTGGGGCAGCTGGCGCAATCTAATGAAATGTGTAATCACCCTTTATCTCCATAACTTGACTCCGGCCGAATAGTTGCGCTTAAAGGCTTTATTAATTTCAACTTCTTATGGGGGGAGGGGGGAAGTTGTGTGGTGTAACATATATATTATATCCTTTTCTCTTGAGGCCACTGCTAATATTAAAGTTTGTTTTTCAGTCTAAGGCAAACATTTGTTTTACTAAAAGATGTTTTTTATGTTAAAATTTTTTAGGGTCAATAATCATCATTAATGTTTAATAAAATACATGAAAATCATGGGGAGATAAGGTTTTGAATACCAATAAAGAGAAAAATATTATGTGATTTATTTTTCTTCGATTTAGACCTTTGTAAGCAGAGTTATTTAATACTTTTGTTAGTAGTAAATTACAATTACTCGATAAAATAACAAAAAATATGCACAAGCTGGCCAGACACCAGCCTTAGAAGTACACTATATCCAGTAATAGATTTTTTACATTCCTATGCCATATAGGAAACTATATTACCCTCAATGTTTAAGGTTTGATATAATTACATATAATATACCTAATTACCAATTATATACCATAATATATTTTGACGGTACATTAATTGTACCGTATAACACTCTTAAATTAATGGTACAGTATATTCCTCCAAATTCCCCCCCCCCCCCC
>MU698344.1:53652-64289 GCA_026770625.1 Nicotiana glauca
GTTTCTCTCTCCCAAACCCACACCCTCACCCACGTATCACCCAACACCCATGTTTCAAAACTATTATTCCCTCTGCTAAAATTAGAGAAACATATGTAACCCCCACCATTAACATCCAATTTCAAGTTTTTTCTTCTACAACCACTTAAAATTGAAGTCAAATCTTCAAAGTTCATACACACATTTACTTTCAGCTTAAAAAAATTTCAATGAAGAAGAACCAATCTTCAAAGCACAATCCTAAAAAAGCTAAAGAAGTTAATATACCTTCTTTCGATTTGGGTGAATTATCACCACATTCACCCAAAAAACAAGGGAAATATGCACATGCAATTGTAGATATGAATCATAGTCTTTCTCTGTGTCAAATTAGGGTTGAAGCTTGAAATAAACAAAAATATGATTTTGATGCTAGAAAATCTTCAAGACCAATCAAACAAGTGGAAAGAAAATGAAAAGAGATAGTGTTCGATGATGATTTTGTAGAAGATGTGCCTGTTAGTAAAAAGAAAAAAAAGGTGGCTCCCAGTTCAAAAATTCCCAAAAAGAAGAAAAATTCAAAAAAGCCCCTAGTGTTAAATATCCTAAAAATGTTCGAAAACAGTAATTGATGAAGGTATGAATTTAGTAATTTCTTCATTAGTTATTTCGCTTATTTTAGTTGTTAGAAATCTACATAATTTGTGTTGTTTTTGCTTTGTAGATTTTTTGTAGAAATGTTATATAAAAATGGCAAATGTAACTATGTTTTTTAAGCACTGAATTAATATGTGATTATTTTTCTTAATTTTGAAGAATAATTACAGATTTGTTGATATGTTTAAAATTGTTGATATTTGTATCTTTTTTGAAGTTATTTTGTAGATAAAATGCAAATGTACTATGTTTTTAATCATTGTATTAATGTTAGATTATATTTTTTCAATTTTGCAGAATGGACATTTTTTTGCCTTCCATAATGTCGATTATGGGGTGCTTAGATTTCAGACATTATGTGACCCTAGCATTCCTAGCTTAATTAAAGAGCTTTTGTCTCCAAATGATTTGGAGCTATTCAAGAAGACATGCTTTGGTTATTTACTGTCATTTCCCAATTTATGCATGCAAAATCAAGCCATTTATCTTCTTATGAAGTATGAATTGAATTCATTCGATGCTTCCTATTTTTCAGTTGAGTTAAAAGGTGAGAGGTTAAAATTTGGATTGAGAGAGTTTTGCAGTAATAACTGGTCTTAGATGTCATACCGAGGTGACAGACTTTGGTTACACTCCGAATTATGTCAGTAAAATAATGAGCAATTACTTTCCAAACAAGGTAAAAGTGGAGAAGACATACCTAAAATAGATAGTAAACAACAAAAGCTGGGTAAATGATGAGGATGCAGTAAAGTTATGTATTTTATATTTCATTGAATTCTTCATTTGTCCTTCAGAGAGAGACCATATTGGGTTGGTAGATCATTTTAGGTTTTATTTGGTGGAATCCGGTCATTATGAGATATTTCCACAGGGTATTCAGTCTTACAGACAGATGATTGAATCAGTTAGGCACAGGTTAAATCCTTTCGTTCATTCTTATCTCATTCGAGGATTTTCACTAGCCATGCAAGTATGGTTGTATGAGTGTTGCTCCTTCGTCAACACTGATATAGCTACAAGGATTTCTAATTCAATCCCTCGCATACTTAACTGTCAGCTAGTAAGGGTCAGATTTGGTTAGTTGTAATTGAAGACAGAATGATCAAGCTTGAATGGATGAAGGTAAATGGTTTTTATTTATGATTATACAATTTACCTACAAAATATCTACAATTTGTATACATATTCTGCCTTAATCAAGCTAATTTATTTTTTTCATCATTCAGTTCACCAACATAAATGGAATCACCTGAAGAGCTTTTAGTGATGTCTTTACCTGATAAAGTTGAGTACATAATTTAAGAGGTTGAACATGTTTCTGATGATCCCAAAGTTGATGCTCCTCCATTGGAACCCAAACAATCAATTGGAAAAGAGGAAAAGGAGTTTATTCTTCGTAAAATAAGAAAGTTAAAAAGAGGTCTTGAGAAGGTAACATGTATTCCTAAACGACATCGTGATGTATATATAATAGTGCATCTGTTCTTTAATGTATGTTAACACATATTCTGAAGTTAACTATGTTTTTTTTTTATCATGTAGGTCGATGAAAAGCTTGAAGATTTTAAGAAAGATGTACCAGTTCAAATGATCAAGTTGATGCAAAAGTAACATTTTTTATTTTATTCACATTAACAAAATTATTTATGTCACCTCTAAACTATATACACTAACTATTATAAAACTTTCAGTTTGCTGGGAGTTCAACCAAAAATACTGACCAACCAAAAGACAAGAACAATTAGAAATTTCAGTTCCATAGTGGAGAATCAGTGGAGGTCAGCTCCAGCAAAATAGGTATATACAAAATAACTCCACTTTATCTACAATTATCTATAGAATATATACAAAATATCAACAAGTTATCTACAACATAACTACAGTTTGTCTACATTATATATATACAATATATACAAATAAATCTAGAATATTGGCACAGCTCTACAGATTTATGTAGATCTTATAACACACCTACGTATCTTCTTAAACTGTCAAGCCACTACTATTAGTATGATTTAACATTTTTAATGGAAAAAACAGATCATGTTGAAGGTGCACTTGGTGACAAACATCATCCAGCACATGTTGATTTGTATACAAATTTTGAAGGGGCAGTTGATAAAGAGAATGCATGTATGAAATTGTATTCAGAGATATTTTCTTTATGTTTCAATATTTTTACCATTCTATTAAGCTAGATATACATGGTATTACAAAGAGGGAAGATATGCATGCACAATCTCTGATTCACGTAGTGACAGTAGCAGCTCAAACAGAATAGCAAAATCAGGAAGATGACAATGTAGGTGAAGTGGCAGAGTATGTGAATGTCGGTGATTCTGAAAACTCCGGAGGTGAGAAGAAGGAGGTTACGCTTGATGATTTTGAGCTGCCTGATAACTTCTCCCAGTTGGTTAAGTTCGGCCAGCCTATACAAGATGAAACAACATCTGTGCATCAAGGTATAACAAGGCAGCTGGGAAAGTATGCCTCATCACCATTTCTCCCTTTATACAGTTCTGGTGGCAGCACCTCGATTGGACCTCAAAATTTTCACCTCAAGCACCCATTTACTAGTGTTATTGACTTAAATGTAGATCCTGAGTTGGTAGATCAATTCCAGAAGTGGTTATACCACGGTACCGACAAAGGTTCAAAGAGGTTAGTTTGCACAATTTGACATTTTTATTCCAGTATTCATCTTTTACATATCCATTTCATTCAACAATTTTATTTTAATTTATATGCTTATATAGGAGGAAGGCTCCGTATACTATAAAAGCAATGGTTAGATCTTAAAGTGGAAAAGGCTGACAAGAAGGAATGGTTCTTTTTTGTGGCACGACCCGTACAAGTCCTCAATAACTCGGTAAGATTTAATGTATTTGATCTGTAGATATTTTGTAGATAATTTATAGATAATTTGTAGTCTAATTGTGGATGATTTGTATTCTGATTGTAGATGAATTGTAGTGATTTATAGTTTTGTGTAGATTATTTGAAGATAACTTTATAGTATAAATGCAATCTATTTTTGTTGCAACACATTAATGTTATAATGTATTATTTGAGGAAAAGAGGCAAGTATGGCCCCCGCAACAAGACCAGGTTTACTATAACAGATTGTTTGTTCAAGACTAGGATTGATCAAATCTATGAAAAGTTCCAAAATTCTCCTCAAGAAAAAATATTTTCTATTATCAAACCCGAGGACGTTGTAGTAGAATATATATTGGGGTATAGAATACTCGAAAATGTTGCATAGGATGAAGTTGATTATGTCATCACCCATCAACATTGTAGAAAAATTTCATTGGGTGTTGGTTGTTTTTGGCATTACATAAAGGAAACTTTATGCATATGATTCCATGGTCACTTCACGCAATCAACCTATTGTTGAATCTTGTGTCGACAAGTTTTCCGTTACTATCCCTTTGTATTTGGCATGCACCAATTTTTATGGGAAGCTTAAAGATATCAACTTCAAGAATACAAAGGCATACATTGAAAAACCTGTTACAGACCCTCTTAATATTCAGTGGAACGTCAGAGAGATACCATAGCAAAAGAAGGATCGCTGTAACAAAAATCTTCTTTATTTTTATACATTTAACTCTTTTTCTGGTGTTTTGGTAAATATTGATTTTTTAATCTTTGCAGCGATTGTGGTGTATGTGTTGCTGCCTTTGCAGAGTATGTCAGTCTTGGAAAGTTATCAATTCTGGCAGAAGACATTTCTGATATTGACCAACACTATAGATGCTATGGAGATTTACTTTGGGACTATGCTAGAAAAAAAGGAGCATCGGACAATTAGTGAAAGTGAGGTGATAGGCAAATTGGAAAGGAGAAAAGGTGCACCTGCTTTGAATGAGAAAACCCGAGTCCAGAGAAAGAAGAACTAGTTGAAATGTTTTGTATGGAACATGTAGTACAATCGTTTAGTTGATACTAGTTTAAAAAAAAAGATGGTAGGTAAGTTTTTGAAAATTTTTTGTTGTTTTAATTGTAGCAGACTTGTGCTATAATTATAGTAGCCTTTTGATAGATCTTAAATACTCTTGCGTTATGTTTTGATGATCTAACAAACTTTCTAATAAGAACTAGTTAGGGAATCTGACCTACTTTGTATTGCTGCAAACTTCAATAGACTCCAGTAAAAGATGAACTGCTACAGATACAGGAGGTAGGAACCAAACAAGGACCTGATGCTCCTGTGATTCCTATATAGCAGCTCAAAGTCATTTGGACACATCTGGAACTGAAGTGACTGGTGGCACTGTTTCTGCCACACTGTACCACACTGTCAGCCCACTCATTCTCTAACCAAACAAAGTACTCACATCATTTTAAGTGATGTGATCAAGATGTACCAAATGGGTTTTTTGACAAAACATCACCGGAAGGTTTCAGTATCTCATTCAAGCTTTTAGCAAAAAATAGAAAAGATCATTCTCTCAAGCTTGAAGAATAAGGTTGAACGCCACTACGGACCAGTTCCTAAACGATTGATTATTGCTTTCCTAATTGAGTTGTAACCTTGTTATCATACTTACTCACTTACTTAGAAGTTTACTGATTAGAAATTCTCTTGTAAATCCTCAGACTCGTTGAGTTTAGGTTGTGTCTAGATTTAGTCATAAAGAAAAGTCCTTGTAATCGTAGAGTTACAAAGTGACTTGTGGTGATAGCACCACAAGTTAGAAAAAGCCTTTATAACTAGGATAGTCACAAAATGGCTTATGGTAAAGGTACCACAAGTTAGTTTAAAGTCTTTGCAATCGGAAACATTGTAAAGTGGCTTGTAATAGGTAAGATTACAAGTTAGTGAAGTTAAAAGCCTATAGGGTAGGTCGTGGTTTTTTGATCCCCATGTGCGGGATTTTTCCACGTAAAAATCTTGCTTTACTAAGTGCTCTTAGCAAAAACTTGTAAAAGACCAAGTACTCTACGATTTGGTGGACCCATACAAATTAACACCTTTATTTTTTTTCTTATCCAGTATTGTAGTTCTGTCAACCGAGGATTAGGTAGGGAGCCTTAACTAAGGACAACGCCCTGGAGTTGGAGGGGAGGTTATTGGCTATGGGAGCATGGAGGAGTAGTGAGGACGCCAGCACTATGTGGGCTACGACGGCGAACTGCGTTAGGGAGCCAGCAAGAGAAGTGCTAGAGATTACGAAGGGTCACTCTGGCAGGCACCAAGGCGACTGGCGGTGGAATGACATAGTCCAAGGCAAAGTGGGGGTGAAGAAGGAAGCATATATGAAGTTGGTAGGGAGCACATGCGAGAAGGATAGGAGAGCGAATAGAGAGAGGTACAAGGTAGCAAGAAAGGAGGCTAAGTTAGCGGTCACGGAGGATAAGAATGCAATATTTGGCCTACTTTATAAGGAATTAGGGGAAAAGGCGTGGATAAGAAGTTGTTTCGATTGGCTAAAGCGAGGGAGAGGAAGGCTCGGGATCTGGATCAAGTAAGGTGCATCAAAGAAGAGGACGGTAGAGTCTTGATGGGGAGTCCTAGATTAAACAGAGATGGCAGAGGTACTTTCAGGGTCTTCTAAATGAGGAAGGGGACCGCGATATCGTGCTAGGGGATCTGTGGCATTTGGAGAGTCTCCGAGACGTTGGGTATTGTAGGCGTATTAAGTTGGAAGAGGTGGTGGGGGCTATGCATAAGATGAGTCGGGGCAGAGCGACTGGGCCAGATGAAATTCTGGTTGAGTTCTAGAACTATGTGGGTAGAGCAGGCTTGGAGTGGTTGACTGTGCTATTTAATGTTATTTTCACGACGAAGAGGATTCCAGATGAGTGGAGGTAGAGTACAATGGTTCTATTGTACAAGAACAAATGTGATATTCAGTGTTGTAACAACTACAGGGGTATCAAGTTACTAAGTCATACCATGAAAGTATGGGAGAGGGTGGTGGAGGTGAGGGTAAGGAAGATAGTGTCTATAACTGACAACCAGTTTGGGTTCATGCTGGGTCGCTCGACCACGAAAGCTATCCACCTTATTAGGAGGTTGGTGGAGTAGTACATGGATAGGAAGAAAGATCTGCACTTGGTGTTTATTTACTTGGAGAAAGCGTATGACAATGTCCCTAGAGAGGTGCTATGGAGATGTCTGGAGATAAAAGGTGTGCTGGTAGCTTATGTTAGAGCGCTCAAGGACATGTTTGATGGAGCTAAGACTAGGGTAAGGACGGTGGGAGGCAACTCGGAGCATTTCTCAGTTGTTATGGGGTTACACCAAGGATCAGCGCTTAGCCTGTTCTTATTTTCCTTAGTAATGGATGCACTAACACACCATATTCAAGGGGAAGTGCCATGGTGTATGTTATTCGCTGATGACATAGTACTGATTGATGAGACGCGAGACGGTGTTAATTAGAGGTTGGAGGTTTGGAGACAGGCTCTCGAGTCTAAGGGTTTCAAACTGAGCAGGACTAAGACAGAGTACCTGGAGTGCAAGTTCAGTACCAAGTCGAGGGAAGCGGGCATGGATGTGAGGCTTGGATCATAGGTCATCCCCAAGAGAAGTAGTCTCAAGTACCTTGCGTCGGTTATTCAAGGGGATGGAGAGATTGACGAGGACGTCACTCACCGCATAAGAGTGGGGTGGACGAACTGGAGGCTAGCATCTGGAGTCTTATGTGACAAGAAAGTACCACTGATACTCAAAGGTAAGTTTAATAGGGCGGTGGTTAGACCGGCCATGTTGTATGGGGCAGAGTGCTGGCCAGTTAAGAACTCTCATATCCAGAAGATGAAGGTAGTTGAGATGAGGATGTTGAGGTGGATTTGCAGGCACACTAGGTTAGATAAGATCAGGAATGATGATATTTGGGAGAAGGTGGGTGTGGCCTCTATGGATGACAAGATGGGGGAAGCAAGGTTCAGGTGGTTCGGGCATGTGCAGAGGAGAAGCCTGGATGCTCCGGTGAGGAGGTGTGAGCTGCTGGCTTTAGTGGGTTCTTGAAGAGGTAGAGTACAACCTAAGAAGCATTGGGGAGAGTTGATCAGGCAGGACCTGGAGAGATTGCAGATTTCCGAGGACATGGCCTTTGATTGGAAGGTTTGGAGGTCGAGCATTAGGGTTGTAGGATAGGGTGGTAGTCGAGCTTCTCCCCCTCCATTCGATGGGGGGTGGGGAAGCAAGTTTGAGTGGGTTGGTCCTAGGCAGGCTTGTGGTTAATGTAGAGTTCACACTAACCTTACTGTTTCCCATAGATCTAGTCCTCAGTTGTGGGTTATGGTTACTGCATGTCATCTATTTTATGGTTTTTAGGATGCTGTCATTATTTCTATGGCTTTGTTGACGTTACTGATGAATTATCTTTTCTTGTTTCTTGTTTTATTTTCCTGAGCCGAGGGTCTATTGAAAATAACATCTCTTCCCCATCGGGGTAAGGGTAAGGTCTGCGTACACACTACCTTCCCCAGACCCCACTTAGTGGGACTTTACTAGGTCGTTGTTGTTGTTGTTGTTGTTGTTGTATAGTAGTTCAAATGGAAACATTCTGTTGGTTTTATATTCACTTGTTGAGCCTTTACAGTACTTGATCTTCATTATTTTTAGTATATAAATCCTTTCCAACTGAATTTTTATACAGTTATTCTGTCAACGCAAAAATATATAGTTATGTTGTTGTTTTTTTAGATAAAGTATAAAAATCAGTAACTAGACATTTTGTTGCTTTTACATTCAATTTGTTGAATGTATAAAGTACCTGATCTACATTATTTTTAGCATATAGCTTCTTTCTAGCTGAATTATTATCTAGCTATTATGTTAGCTACAACTATTGTAGTTTTTTTGTAGTTGTAATTGTAGATAATTTGTAGATAATATTTAAAAATGTATTTTGTTTCTTTTATATTCATTTGTTGAATGTAAACAATACTTGATTTAAAATATTTTGGTATATAACTACTTTCCTACTAATTTATAATGTAGTTACTCTGTAAATTCCAGTTAATGAATTTTTTTGTAGTTTTATTGTAGATAAAATGCAAAAATAAATTACCAACTGTGTAAAGGATTCCAGAGATAGTAAAAAAGTTGTAGATTACATATATAGAAACTATTCATAAACAAATCACTATATGAAAGTATTATCTCAATACCGAAAAATCCTAACTTACCTTATGGTCTTAAAAAACCTCAACAATTACACATCAAAATCTGTTATCCTGAACTCACCAATAATTTTTATGAAATATTACATAAAATTTTATTTCTTTTTGGGTGCATTCTTGCAAGATCTTTTGTTATGCCCTTCTCCTCCGCAGTTGCCACATGAAACCTTGTACTTCTTTGAATTTATTTCATCATATGTTTTGTATCTTTCTTTTTGAGGTCTTCCTAGCTGCCTTTTACCTCCTGTAGGTGGATTTACTACTTCTTCAGATATATGTTATGGCACACTCCATTTGCTTTGATCAAGCAGGGAATTTACTGGTATTTCATAAGTACGCAATTGGTTCGCCCTTGTGTAATAAGGAGAACAATATTGTTCAAAAGACTCATCCTTGTGTCTTAAAGAAGCCAAAGCATGTGGATAAAAAAGATCGTCAAGCTGGAATTGCCCACAACTACATCTCTTGTTTTCAAGACAAACAATATAGCGCCTCACACCATCTAGTGTTGTATGGATGTAGTCTATTGAAGCCCTCACCTAAGATTACATTACATACAAAAAAACAATTCATATACAGTTAAACTCAAGCTATATACAAAATATCTACAAAATATCTACATTGTCCTACATAAATTAATTTGATTCAATAAATGATCATATCTTACTATAAGCTTGTGCGACAATGTTATGTTGTTATCCAACTTTTTGTTGAATTTGAACCCAAGGAATGTGAATGTACCTGTCACGACCCGGATTTTTCACCGTCGGGAGTCGTGATGGCGCCTACTATCGGAGCTAGGCAAGCCAACTATTTAAACATTTCACAAAGTTTTTATCTAGAACAACATGATAAAATGAAATAAATACTTAAAATATGCGGAAGACTTTTAACAAAAAAAATGACATCATAATGCGGAAGTTTAAAATATATCTCTACCCAGTATCTGGTGTCACCACTCACGGACTACTAAGGAGTACTAAAAAAATCAGTCTGAAAGAAAATACACAAGAGTCTGTCTCGATACAAATAAACAAACTGAAATATCATAGATGATACTCTGAGCCCGCAGACGTCAGCTAAGCTACCTAAGAGTCTCTGGACTGAAGGTCGGCTCCCGGTCAAGAACTGCTGCGGCGGTCCATAAGCTGCCTCCTGATCTGTGCACAAAAAGGCACAGAAGTGTAGCATCAGCACAACCGACACCATGTGTTGCTAAGTGCCTGGCCTAACCCCGGCGAAGTAGTGACGAGGCTAGACAGGACCTACCACAATTAACCTGTGCTAATATAATATACAAGTGCGAGAAAACAGTAATAAAATAATACAAAGTAAAGCTGGGAGGGGACATGCTATCGGGGAATGCTAGATGAAAATGGAACATTAGAAACAAACAGTAGGTCTACTCCGGGTTTCATGATACATATATTTATAGTGGACGGCGGGCCACACGATCCCAAAATGTATAACATAAGTGGACGGCGCGCCACACGATCCCATAATGAATAACATAAGTGGACGGCGTGCCACACGATCCCGTAATGTAGTATATAAGTGGACGGCGTGCCACACGATCCCATAATGTAGTATATAAGTGGACGGCATGCCACACGATCCCATAATATAATTCATAGGTGGTCGGCGTGCCACACGATCCCATATTATACTGAATAACACTGATAATCTCTCCATAGGATGTCCTATTAGGGAAAAACATCAACATAACGGTTAAACCCGGCAAGGGTACAGCTAACAACCCAACTATTCCGGCAAGGGAGAATTCATTGCTTCACATACTCTTTTAGTTCATTTCGTTCTTATCCAACACTTTACATGGAAGTTATCAATTTAACAAG
>MU698345.1:0-11304 GCA_026770625.1 Nicotiana glauca
CCCTGAGGTATCCACCTCCTTCTGCAACTTTTTGCTCAATCTCCGCCGCTGTCAGTTTCGACGTTCCTCCTTCTGGCATTCTTCGCCTCATCTCCTCGGTTAACACCTTCACGCATCCTTTTTCGCATCCTCCTTTTTGCCTCTTCTCGGCGGCTACTTGTGGTTGTTTCCTCTTCTCCGCGGAAGTCCCTGTCGATACAGATCCGACTCCCGACATTTCTCAATTGATCTACACAACCACAGTCCTGCAAAACTAGAATTTATAAGCAAAGTTTTTTCCTACTTCCATATTTATCATTAATCTTTTTATGTTATTCCGTTCCTTTATTTACCATGGGTTTCCCCTATATTTATGGGCTTTTAAGTTTTAGCACTTTTAGCCCCCACAACCAAATATAGTTATATCCAAGTCTATTAATCGGGTCAGGCTAACCCATTTTCAACTCGCATCAGTCTGGGTCAGCCTATTACTGTATCATATTGGGGCGGGCTGGGACGGGTTGGGCAGAGGGCAGGTTTTAGATTAACACATTTTGGATACCGGTGCACCGGAACCCGCTAAGCTCGCTAACCCGTTAACGGGCTACAGCCCGGTTCAGTCCGGTGTCCGTCACAATTTTTTTGCCAATGGTCAAATTTAGAAATGACCGTTGGGGAATGGCCAGATTTTGCACAAATGGCCATTTCGGACTCCCTCATTAAAAAGTAGCCCCCACACCCCTAACAATTGAAAACTTACAATTTTAACCTTTAAAAACCTATAAATAGCCCCACTCTTCTTCATTTTTTCTCACAATTCACCTTCTTATTACTCTAATTCTCTCTTGATATTATTGATTATTGTTCTTAAATTCTCAATTACTTATTATTTCAAGTTTCATCAAATATTTAGTTTAGCCATTACAAAATTATTATTACCAAATAACAAGTATTCAAGTGAAGACATCACCAAAAACTCATAATAGCCCTATCTAGTTCGGAGTGCAGTTTTCGGAACATCCGAGTCCCGAATCTTCAGCTGATGATACCTTGACCTCAGGTCTATATTAGAGAACACCCTAGCACCCTGCAACTGGTCGAACAAATCATCAATACGAGGCAACAAATACTTGTTCTTGATGGTGACTTTGTTCAACTGGTAGTAATCAATGAAGATCCGCATAGTCCCATCCTTCTTCTTCACAAATAACACTGGTGCACCCCAAGGTGATACACTGGGCCTACCAAACCCCTTCGCCAACAACTCCTCAAGCTGCTCCTTCAACTCTCTCAACTCTTTAAGAGCCATACAGTACAGTGGAATAGATATAGGCTGGGTGCCTGGAGCCAAATCAGTATCATGATCCGGTGGCATGCCAGGAAGATCAGAAGGAAACACATCGGCGAACTACTAGAACTGAATCAATCGTTGGAGACTCTGCGGTGGTGTCCCGAACATAAGCTAGATAAGCCAAACACCCCTTCTCAACCATATGCCGAGCCTTCAGGAAAGAAATAACCCGACTGGGTGTATCAACTGTAGAACCCTTCCACTCCAACCTCGGTAACCCTGGCTTTGCTAATAAACTAGTCTTGGCATGGCAATCTTGGACGGTGTGATATGGAGACAATCAATCCATGCCCAGGATGACCTCAAAATCAGTCATGTCAAGCAATAAGAGACCCACTCTAGTCTCGAAACCACAGAATATGACCACACATGACCCGTAGATCCGATCCACAACCACAGAATCACCCACATGAGTGGACACATGAACAAGAGTGCCCAAAGGCTCGGGTGAAATAACCAGGAAATGAGCAAACACAGATGATACATATGAATAAGTAGACCCTGGATCAAATAATACTGAAGCACCTCTGCCACAAATAGAAATAATACATGTGATGACGGCATCTGAGCCAATGCATCTGGCCTAGCCGGAAGGGCATAGAATCTGGCTGGAGTGTCGGCTTGCTGGCCTCCACCTGACCTAATAAAAGCTGGCTGACCTCTTCCTGCCAGACCTTCATCTATAGGATGGCCTCTACCAGCCTGCCCTCCACCTCTAGGTGGCTGGGCAACTAGTGCTGAAATCATGGGCTACTGACCCTGCTGCACTGCCTTGCCCTGAAGTCTGGGGCAGATCCTCTTCATGTGACCCAGATCTCCACACTCGTATCATACTCACGGTATCATAGCTTACTGCCTTAATGTCTGAGCCTGCTAACCCGAATACCTATTGGAAGAGCCCTGGATGGCTGGTGGGCGATATGAACTCTCTATCACGGCGCTTGAGTGAGCACTGGAAGAATCCTGATGACCAAAATACCCGTCGAAGGAACCCTGAATAGCAGGCGGGCGGTAAGAAATCTTCGGCATCGCACTGAAATAAGGCCTCACTAGAACACCTCGGGGAGGGGGTGGTGGTGCTGAATACGATGGCCTGCTGGGCTGCCCCTCCCGAAGTGACCTCTACCCCTAGTTGGGGCACCTCTTTACTCTCCCAAAAATTGGGCCCTTTTGTCCTGCTGAATCTGCTCTCTACCACTCTAGTGATACCCCTCAATCCTGCGAGCAATCGCTACCACTAGCTGATACTCAGTACCCATCTCTACCTCTAGGGCCATGCTAACTCGAATATTGGGGTACAACCCCACAACAAATCTCCGCACTCTCTCTACATCTGTGGGAAGTATCATAAGTGCATGGTGAGACAACTCAGAGAACCTCGCCTCATAATCGGTCACAAACATCTGACCCTGCTCAAGATGCTCAAACCGGTACCGTAACTCTTCCCTCTCAGAGGGTGAAATATACATATCTGAGAATAACTGGGCGAACTAACCCTAGGTGAGGGGAGGAGAACCTATTGGCCTGCCAAGAACATAGGACTGCCACCATCTACGGGCCGTGCCCTCCAGCTGAAAAGTACTGAAGTTAACTCCATGCGACTCCAATATCCTCATACTATGAAGTTTGTCCCTGCACCTGTCAATGAAGTCCTGGGCATCCTTATGTCGTTCACCCCAAAGATAAGAGGGTGAATCCTAGTCCATCTATCCAATAACTTTTGTGGGTCACCGTCTGCAGCTGTTCTGAGCAGGGGCGCCATTGTAGCAACTGCCTGGGCCCCATTTGCGGGTAGTGTACACGGAGTCTGATACACTGTAGCTGCATGTTCAGGAGCCTGAGCAGTAGGGGTCTGTGCTCCCCTCCTGCTTGTGAGGTATCTGGATCTGCTAGAAATAAACCAGCCTGAGTTATAGAATCCATGAACCGTAGCATACGGCCCATGACCTCCTAAAATCCCGGTGTTGTCATAAAGTCAATCGGGGTAGGCTTAGCTGCGGGCACCTCGCCCTGCTCCTCGATAATAGGATCTCACGCAGGATCTGCTAGTGGTGCTACTGGAATAACTCTAGGATTCCCTCGTCCCCTACCATGGGTCGGTAACCTCCCCCGACCTCTACCTCGGCCTCTAGCAACATGGGAAGCAGCTCCGCCCGGGTCTGGAACATCAGTCGTGCGTGTCCTCACCATCTGTGAGAGAATAGAAGAGGGAAATTTAGTATACCAACCACAGCACGATAGAAATGAATAGAAAGTAGTTTTCCTAACACCCTATAGCCTCTCGAAGATAAATACAGACGTCTCCGTACCAATCTACAAGACTCTATTAGGTTTGCCCATGACTTGTGAGACCTACGTGAACCTAGTGCTCTCATACCATGTTGTCACGACTCATTTCCATAATAGGTCATGATGGCACCTAACACCATTGCCAGATAAGCCAATACGAAAAATACTAAATAAACTTTCATTTAACTTTACCCAAAAATAGTTGAAATAAAATCAGAAATGATTAATAAAGTCATAATAATCATACAACCCAAAAATGATATAATCTACTAATGTGTGTGCCAAGACCTGGTGTCACAAGTTGTGGGCAACTAGTAGAATATGCAAAAGAATCACACTATCCTACTGTCCGGAGCAGAATTAACAGCAAAAATACATAAGAAAGACTTATTCAAGCTGTTGAACTGCATGGAAGGGAAGCAGCTCACCATAGAAGTCTTGAGTTTGCTCAGGGATGCGCACCAGACTGATATCCTGTACAATTAAATATACAAGTGTAGTATGAGTACATAAATAATATGTACCTAGTAAGTATCACATCTAATCTCGAAGAAGTAGAGACGAGAGGTCGACTTGATACTTACTAGGGTCAAATAATATGAGAAGAATTTATAATAAGCAGGGATAGCACACGTTATTAGCATTAGTAAGCATGGAATAACAGTTCTTTTCCAAATATTATCATGGGTATCTATCTATATTTCAAGAAGATATGAAGTTTAGTCCACAGAGAAATGCTAAGCAAAAACATGTGCAAGTAACACCGACGGACGTACGATCCGATCCGACATAAGATTAAATTGTGCACTGCCGAGGGTTGAACGATTCGAACCATAGATGCATCTATTACCCCGCTCGCGAATCACACATACGACGTGGTTAAACATAAATAAACTCATCAACAAGCAGGCAATAACGTATATCTGAGAAGTAGTTATTCACAAGAATATCCAAATTCTCTTTTAAAGGACCAAACAGGATAAGGTTCCTTCACTAGTCGCATTTACCTTAATCAACATAATTTATATGAATCCGAATTTATCATCAAGTTACAAGAATATCACAAGCATGTTTTTGGGTCCTAGACTACCCGGACATAACATAGTCGTAGTTATGCACTGACTCTCATCACCTAGTGCGCACGTAGCCCCCGCATATAATAGCAATTAATTCCATTATTACACCTATGGGGATAATTCCGTCTTACAAGGTTAGAAAGGAGATTCACTTAGCTCCAAAGTACACTTCCAATACCAAGAACGAGTCCAAGCCCTCTTCCGTATTCGCATACTGGTTCACGCGTTCGCGAAGAGCAGATTTCTGGGCCACAATATTTTCTCGTCCGCGTTCGCGAGTCTGCTTTCGCATTCTTGAAGCACATTTAAGCAGCCTTCATGTCCTTCTTCGCGAACGCGTGGCTTCCTCCGTGTTTGCAATGCATTAAATGTCTATGCAGATATAACATCTCAAAAATGAGGGTTTAGCCATTTTTACCAAAACTTAAGCTTGAGAGCTCGAACTTGAGCTAGATTTCGAGGGTTTTTCAAAGACATTTATTGGGTAACTATTCAAAACTCCATTTTACTTGTAATCCACTAATCTAAGCGTGAATTTCTCCTTTAATTTCAGATTTTGAATGAAAAATTGGTAAAACTTCATAGACCGAATTATTGAAGTTTGAGTGGGTTTTTGACATTCGATTTGGGAGATTTTTATATGGTTAGACTCGTGAGAGTACAAGGATTCTAAAAATGTTGATTTCACCCGATTCTGCAATGTTGGCCTGAGGGGAATTTTGGTCATTTTACCTAATTTTGAGTCTTAGCTTTGAATTAAATCATCGAATCAATTGTTTGAGATGTTATTTACGATATGTAATTGAATTGAATAGATTTGGGCCATTTGGAGTTGGATACTCGTGGAAAATGTGTGGTTTCGAGTTGATTTTGGAGCCGGTTCAAGGTAAGTGGCTTGTCTAACCTTGTGTGGGGGACCTTCCCCTTAGGATATGATATTTGGTAATTGAATGGCTTGTACATGAGGTGATGAGCGTGTATTACTTTAAATATTGAGACTGAGTTTCTTTCTTACCTGCTTTATTTTACTTGCAATTATTGCCCGTGTTTTTTTAGAAAAGCATGCTTAGTTGACCTAATTGCCTATTTGCTTAAGTTGTTTTGATTGCATTACGTGGAAGCATGTTAGGCTATAACTACCTATTGCCTTGTTATTGAACTCCATTTCTGAATACTTTCTTGTTGTGGCTGTGTATTTACATTGGGACTGCGGATGTGGGATTCTGGTAGCTCCCCCTTGTTTGTTTACTTTGGGACTATGTGTTAGATTTTCTGTAGATCCCCCTGCACATTTACTTTGGGACTACGAAACGGATTTTGGTAGATCCCCGCGTATTGATAGTCGGACTACAGGACGGTATCCCGGGAGATCCTTCGGATATATATATATATATACACATATGATGGACTAAGGGACGATATCCCAGGAGATCCTTCGGACAGTTGATAAAAAGGGACTACAAGACGGTATCCTTGGAGATCCTCATTGTTGCTACTGGTATTGAGCTGTTTTTACTCCGTGTTACTCTATTCTTTGTGTATTTATTGTTGACTTGTATAACCTATCTTATTTCATAGCTGTACTCCTTTATATTGTCTATTTCATACTGTTGAGACTTATTATTATATTTTAACCTCAGTATGGCCCTGACCTTCCTCATCACTACCCGATAAAGGTTAGGCTTGGCACTTACTGAGCACCGTTGTGGTGTACTCATGCCCCTTCTGCGCATATTTTTCATGTGCAGATCTAGGTACCTCTACCAAGGCGTATAATCCCTGAGGTGGAGAGATCTAGCAGAGACTTCGAGGTACATCTGCCGCGTCCGCAGACCAAGGAGTCTCTATTTATTCTATCTTTTTAGCCGTTAGCTTTCCTTCTTACTGTTGTTTTAGACATTCCGAGGTTAGAGTATTGTACTACATTCCTATTAGCTTGTGTTCCCGTGAGTTTTTGGGTTTTGGGATGATATGGTAGGCTTCCGTGATGTTGAGTTGTATATGCCGAGCAGCATTTATATATAGTTTTCTTCTAGTTGTTCAATTTTAAATTATTTATTTCCGCAAGTTATTTTGTTTCCACACTGTTAGGCTTACCTAGTCGTAGGGACTAGGTGTCGTCACAACATGTTCACGGAGGGCGAACTGGGGTGGTGACAAGTAAGCTCGGGAAGTTTTATTCAAGGGAACAGGATTCTAAAAGTCAAAATGATCGGGCGGGTTATTACAGTGCGTTTGACCCTCGGCAATGCCGAGTTTATATATTTGTTTGTTGGATCGGGTCGTACGACCTCGTCATAATTCATGCGTAATAATTCTTTGAGTCCAATTATAATTGATATTGTTTCATTGGATTGAGAGATTAATTTGTTAAATAATGGAAATTAATTGGGGATTTGCTATTAGTGAAAGAATTGTTTATTCATTTCTTGTTATTATTTCAACGGTATTTATAATCTATGCTTAATTATAATTTGGGTACTTTATTGTTAGCCCATAGTAAATATGGAAGTCGGCCCCTCGTCACTACTTATTCGAGGTTAGAATAGATACTTGCTTGGTATGCGTTGATTTACGTACTCATGATACACTTGCTGCACATTTTGTACAGGTACATATATGTCTAGAGGTCTTATGGGCGCAGAGGCGCAACTATCGCAGGGACTTATGTAAGCTGCATCCCATGTTATGAGTCTGTAACAGACAGAGTCTCCATCAGATTGGCCAGGCATGTACCGACCTTGGTTGCTACTGTCCGTGAGAGGGTTCATCGGTTCATTTAGAGCCTTATCCCACCCATCAGATCTATCATGGCTCGAGAGTTGGAGATGGACATCCCTTTTTCAGCAGGTAGTGAGCATTGCTAGGAGGATCGAGGGTATGCTCACTAGGGAGCGAGAGGAGAGGGAGGCCAAGAGGTCTCGAGAGTCGGGCCACTAATCTGGTGCCCGTACCCTAGTGGCAGGTCATCATGGCAGGGGTTATGTGAGTCTCCCCATTCATTCAGCTCTTCCTGCAGCCAGCAGTGCTCCAGCTCCTCCTAGGCCTTAGGAGCCTTACTATGCACCTCTAGTTTCTAGCGCGCCTCCTGCGCGGGGTACTTTCCGAGGTCAGTCCAACAGACCTGGCCCTAGCCAGTCACAACCACAACGTCCTCCCAGAGCTTGTTTTGAGTATGGTGATACATGCCATATGGTTAAGGATTACCCCAGACTTGGGAGAGGTGCATCTTCACAGACTTCTCAAACACAACGTGCCCAGCAGAGTTCTCAGGCTATGATCACAGCTCCAACTGCTACCCCATCTGTTCAGCCAGCTAGGGGCGGAGGTCGCCCTAGAGGGGGAAGCCAGGCCAGATATTATGCCATTCCTGCTCGTACTGAGGCTGTTGCCTTCGATTCTGTCATCACAGGTATTATACTGGTTTGTCACAAAGATGCATTGGTTCTATTGGATCCAGGATCTACTTACTCATATGTGTCTTCTTATTTTTCTCCGTATTTGGGTGTACCCTGATATTCCTTGAGTTCTTCTGTATATGTTTCTATACCTGTGGGGGATTCTCTTGTTGTGGATTGCGTTTATCGGTCATGTTTGGTTACTGCTCGTGGTTTTGGGACCAGATCATATTTATTGTGACTCAGCACGGTTGATTTTGATATTATCTTGGGCATGGACTGGTTGTCTCCCCACTATGCTATTCTTGATTATCACGCAAAGACCGTGACGGTGGCTATGCCAGGTATACCGCATGTTGAGTGGAGTGGTACTTTAGATCACACTCCGAGTAGAGTTATCTCTTTCCTTAAAGCTCAGCGTATGGTTGATAAGGGGTGCGCCGCGTACTAAGCTTATGTGAGAGATGTCAGTATTGATACCCCTCCTGTTGATTCGGTCCCAGTGGTACGGGATTACCCTGATGTGTTTCCAGCTGATCTTCCAGGCATGCCGCCTGATAGAGACATTGATTTGTTGCCGGGCACTTAGCCTATTTCTATTCCTCCATATCGTATGTCACTTCCAGAGTTAAGGGAATTGAAGGATCAATTACAGGATTTGCTTGATAAGGGTTTTATTCGACCTAGTGTTTCACCTTGTGGTGCTCCGGTGTTGTTTGTGAAGAAAAATGATGATTATATGTGTATGTGTATCGATTATCACCAATTGAACAAGGTTACAGTGAAGAACCATTATCCTTTGCCTCGTATTGATGATCTGTTTTACCAGCTTTAGGGCGCACAAGTGTTTCCTTAGATTGATTTGCACTCCGGTTACCATCAGTTGAAGATTCGGGATCCAGATATCCTGAAGACTACCTTCAGGACTCGGTATGGTCATTACGAGTTCATTGTTATGTCATTTGGGCTGACCAATGCCCCAACAGCTTTTATTCATCTGATGCATAGTGTGTTTCGGCCCTATCTTGACTCATTCGTTATTGTTTTTATTGATGATATTCTGGTGTATTCTCGGAGTCGGGAAGATCATGAGTAGCACCTGAGGACCGTGCTTCAGACCCTGAGAGAGAAGAAGTTATATGCAAAGTTTTCAAAGTATGAGTTTTTGTTTTGTGGCATTTTTAGGCCACGTGGTATCAACTGAGGGCATTCAGGTGGATCTGAAGAAGGTAGAGGCCGTGCAGAGTTGGCCCAGGCCGTCCTCAGCCACAGTGATTCGCAGTTTCCTTAGCTTGGTGGGCTACTACCATAATTTTGTGGAGGGTTTTTCCTCAATTGCAACCCCTATGACTAGATTGACCCAGAAGGGTGCTCCATTTAAGTGGACAGAGGAGTGCGAGGCGAGCTTTCAGAAGCTCAAGACAGCTTTGACTACAGTCCTAGTTTTGATATTGCCTACTGTTTCGGGGTCTTATACAGTTTATTATGATGCCTCGCGGATTGGCCTCGGAGCGGTGTTGATGTAGGACAGTAGGGTGATTGCCTACGCGTCCAGACAGTTGAAGATACATGAGAAGAATTACGCTATCCACGTCCTTGAGTTAGCTGCCATTATTCATGCCTTGAAGATGTGGCGTCATTATTTGTATGGTATGCCTTGTGAGATTTATACTGACCATCGAAGATTGCAGCATTTGTTCAAGCAAAAGGATATAAACTTGCGCTAGAGGAGGTGGTTAGAGTTGCTGAAGGATTATGACATCACTATTTTGTACCACCCTGGCAAGGCTAATGTGGTAGCCGATGCCTTGAGTCGTCGTGCGGAGAGTTTGGGGAGTTTGGAATATTTACCAGCTTCAGAGAGGCCTATGGCGATGGATGTTCAGGCCTTAGCCAGTCAGTTTGTGAGATTTGATCTTTCGGAGCCCAGTCGGGTCCTAGCTTGCGTGGTATCTCGGTCTTCCTTATTCGATTGTATTAGGGAGAAGCAGTATGATGACCCTCATTTACTTGTCCTCAAGGACAAGGTTCAGCACGGTGATGCCAGAGATGTGACTATTGGAGAGGATGGGGTATTGAGGATGCATGGTCAGATTTGTGTGCCTAATTTTGATGGCTTCGAGAGTTGATTTTAGGGAAGGCCCATAGTTCGCGGTATTCCATCCATTCGGGTGACGCTAAGATGTATCAATATTTGAGGCACCACTATTAGTGGAGGCGGATAAAGAAAGATATAGTTGGATTTGTAGCTAGATGCCTCAACTATCAGCAGGTAAAGTATGAGCACCAAAGACCGGGTGTGTTGCTTCAGCAGATAGAGATTCTGGAGTGGAAGTGGGAGAGGATCACCATGGACTTTGTAGTTGGACTCCCATGGACCTTGAAGGAGTTTGATGCCATTTGGGTGATTGTAGATCGGCTGACCAAGTTCGCCCATTTTATTCCTGTGTTTACTACTTATTCTTCGGAGCAGTTGGCGGAGATTTATATCTGGGAGATCGTTCGTCTGCATGGTATTCCAGTTTCTATTATTTCAGACAGAGGTATACAGTTCACATCACGGTTCTGGAGGTCTGTTCAGCATGAGTTAGGTACTCGGGTGGAGTTGAGCACCGCCTTTTACCACCAGATGGACGGACAATACGAGCGCACTATTCAGATTCTTGCGGATATGCTCCGTGCATGTGTGATTGAGTTTGGAGGGTCTTGGGATCAGTTTCTGCCATTAGCGGAGTTTGCTTACAACAACAGTTATCAATCTAGCATTCAGATGACACCGTATGAGGCTTTATATGGTAGGAGGTGCAGATCTCCCGTGGGTTGGTCTGAGCCGGGTGAGGCAAGGTTGTTGGGTACAAATTTGGTTCAAGATGCTCTGGAGAAGGTTAAGGTGATTTAGGATAGACTCCGTACAGCCTAGTCCAGACAGAAGGGCTACGCCGACTGGAAGGTTCGTGATATTTGATATATGGTTTGAGAGCGGGTTCTGCTTCGGGTTTTGCCTATGAAGGGCGTTATGAGTGTCGACGCCCTTTTTTTCTAAAGGGCGAAATCGGGTTCATGACATTCGGGAGGACAACTCTTTTCCCACTTTGGGTATTGGGTTTTTTGAGTTTGGAGAGTCGCCACCTAATGATTATAGTGCATTAGGACACTTTAAAAGAAATAAAGATGAAAAACCAGAGTTCGGGTAAGGGCTTGAAATTATCTC
>MU698345.1:22904-63458 GCA_026770625.1 Nicotiana glauca
ACTCAGGGAGTCTCATGAGAACCAGGCAAATACAATAGCAAGCTTGAAACAATCAAAGAAAGAAACCACTTTAAGGCATGAAGAACATGCTCAGAAAACTTTGGCACTTAAGAAAACATGCTTAACAAGAACACGAACATAGTTCAGGGAAGCAAAACATCAAGAAACTCAGTAGTAAATATGCATGGTAGAAGAGTGAGAAAAACAGACTAATCATGCGAGCATACATACAAAATTAGAAAGACGATACATGCGTAATAGAGGAGGAAAACATATGAGCATAATACAGACAAACATCTAAAAGAAAAGAACAACAAGAATTGATAGAATTTCAGAATCCCTAATTTTGAAAAACCAAATATTTTGACAAGGAAATTTGGGGAAAACACTCAAAACATCAAATATAGCATAGGTTCGGCACAGATCTAGGCAAATAAATGAAGAAAGAACCTCGAATAGTTTAGGGTTTTTGAGAAACCTAGAAATGAGAAGGCTTGGAAAGGGTCTGGTCTCGAACAGATCTGAGCCATAGCTAGGCTCTTAAAGCTCGAACACGCCGGAACATGGTCGGAGAGGCCATAGAACTATAGATCTGAGAAGATCTAAAGCGAACCATCGAAGTCAACCTTCGAAACCTCAAACAAACAAGGTCTAATGGTGAGGGTGAGTGGGTATAAGCCATCCATGGCCAAGGCTGCCATGGATTCCGGTGGATATGAGACGACAATAGGCAGAATAAAGCTAGGGTTTCGGAGAGGGCTAGAGAGGATTTGGGAGATGAGGGCGGCTATCTTTGGTAAATGATTAGGGTTTTGGGGGTAAGGGTGAATTAAAAAGGAAAGAATAGATTATGGCCGTTGATCAAAATGATCAACGGCCAGGATTTAAAAAAGGTCCGGACGGGTTTAGGAATTGGGTTAAGGGATCGGGTAAAAAATAAAATTGGGTCGTTTAATTAGGGGTAGAATTGGGCTGTAATGTGGCTAAAATAGAAATATAAATGGGCTATACGTTAAATAGCCAACTTTCCCCTTTTGATTAAATTAAAATAGTTAAAGTAATTTTTTTAAATGAATTAAAAGCACTAAATTGATTAATAATATATAAATATTAATTAAAAATATTGAGAGCAATTTTTGTAATTGTAAAATGCTGTTAAATCGGGAAATAGGCTATAATTGCAATTATAATAATTTAGCCTTTAAAATACCAGTAAATTTTGTAAAAAATGTGCAAAATCACACTAATTATATCTTGGTGTAAATATGAGAATAAAATAAATTATTCACCAATAATGATAGTCTGGAAATAATTATTGAATTTTGTACTATTAAAATAGACAACAAATTAATTTTAAGAACTTTAAAAATAATGAAAAAAATTACCAAAACTCTTGAGAATGCTTATATATGCATGAATATACTATTGTGAGAACATTTAGTTGTATAAAAAAATACATAGGGAAAAATTGGGTATCAACAATGAGATTTGGGAAGAAAGGGAAGTTGAGTCCGAGATTTATTGGCCCTTTTGAGAAATTAAGGCGTGTTAGGGAGGTTGCTTATGAGCTTGCCTTACCTCCCAGCTTGGCAAGAATTCATCTAGTATTTCATGTTTTGATGCTCTGGAGGTATGACGGTGATCCATCGCACGTGTTGGATTTCAGTTCAGTCCAGTTGGACAAAGATCTATCCTATGTTGAGGAGCCAATGACTATATTGGACAGGCAGGTCAGAAAGTTGAGGTCAAAGAATATTGCTTCAGTAAAGATTTAGTGGCGGGGTCAGCTAACCGATGAGGCGACCTGGGAGATTGAGCAGGATATGCGCAGCAGTTACCCTCATCTTTTCACTACTTCAGGTATGTCTCTATACTCGTTCGAGGAAGAACGAATTTTTAAGTGTAGGAGGATGTGACGACCCGGCCGGTCGTCTTAAGAATTAACGCCACGATCCCCTATTAACTGCTTTCCCCAAGTCTATTTCTACTAATTTGATTTGCCAGGATTTTCGGTTTTTAGTTTCGGAGAATTTTGGGACACTTAGTCCCTAAATGAGAGCTTAAGTGTTGGAAAGTTGTTCGTAGTCAGAACAGTGTGAAGACAGCCTTGGAATAGAAATGCGATTGTTCCATTAGCTCCGTTAGGTGATTTTGAGGCTGGGAGCATGTTCAGAATTGTTTTTGGAGGTCCGTGGCTAATTTAGGCTTGAAATGCCGAAGTTTGAAATTTTGAAGTTTTCGGTCCAATGAGATTTTGATCCAAGGGTCAGAATGGAATTTTGTAAGTTGCACTAGTTCCGTCATGTCATTTGGGATGTGTGTGTAAAATTTTAGGTCATTCGGATGTGGTTTAGTTAGGTTTTTGATTGAAAGCATATTTTGAGGAAACTTGGAGTTCTTAGGCTTAAATTCTTGATTAATTCAAGTTTCTGATGTTTTTTTAGGTGGTTTAAGGATTGGTACAAGTTTGAATAATGTTATGGGATATGTCCGTAGGTTTGGTTGAGGTCCTGGGGGCCTCGGGTGTGTTTCGGATGCTCAACGGGGCATTTTGAGTTGTTTAAAATTGCAGATTTTGCTTCAGCTGTTGCAGACCTATTTTCTTCTTCGCGATCGCGTCCTCCTCCACGCGTTCACATAGAGTAATCTTGGAGGATGACCTGTTACCCCTTCGCGTTCGCGAAGCTTTACCCTTTTCATTCTTTGCGTCCGTATCCAAGCCCTCACATTCGCATAATGTTATTTGGCGCTGAGGGTTGTGTATATTTTTCCTCACCGCGTTCACGTAGCTTTGCAAGTTCACTCTTCGTGATCGCGTACTGGTTCACGCGTTCGCGAAGAGCAAATTTCTAGGCCAAAATATTTTCTCTTCCGCGTTCGTGAGTCTGCTTCCGCATTCGTGAAGCACATTTAAGCAGCCTTCATTTTCCTTCTTCGCAAGCGCGTGACTTCCTCTGCGTTCGTGATGCATTAAATGTCTGGGCAGATATAACATCTCAAAAATGAGGGTTTAGCCATTTTTACCAAAACTTAAGCTTGAGAGCTCGGATTTGAGCGAGAGTTCAAGGGTTTTTCAGAGACATTGATTGAGTAACGATTCTAAACTCCTTTTTACTTGTAACCCACTAATCTAAGCGTGAATTCCTCCTTTAATTTTAGATTTTGAATGAAAATTTGGTAAAACTTCATAGACCGAATTATTGAGTTTTGAGTGGGTTTTTGACATCCGATTTGGGAGATTTTTATATGGTTAGACTCGTTAGAGTACGAGGATTCTTAAAATATTGATTTCACCCGATTCTGAGACGTTAGACGGAGGGGAATTTTGGTTATTTCACCAAATTTTGCGTCTTAGCTTTGAATTAAATCATAGAATCAGTTGCTTGAGATGTTATTTACGATATGTAATTAAATTGAATAGATTTGGGCCATATGGAGTCGGAAAATCGTAGCAAACGTATGGTTTCGAGTTGATTTTGGATCTGGTTCGAGGTAAGTGACTTGTCTAACCTTGTGTGGGGGACCTTCCCCTTAGGATATGATATTTGGTAATTGAATGCCTCGTGCGTGCGGTGACGAGTGCATACTTGAGATAATTGTTAAAAATTTGGTTTTACTTGAGTTTCTTTCTTACCCGCTTTATTCTACTTGCAATTATAGCTCGTGTTAGTTTAGAAAAGCATGCTTAGTCTGCCTAATTGCCTATTTGTTTAAGTTGTTTTGATTGCATTACGTGGAAGCATGTTAGGCTAGAACTATCTATTGCCTTGTTATTGAACTCCATTTCTGAATACTTTCTTGTTATCGTTGTGTATTTACATTGGGACTACGGATGTGGGATTCGGGTAGCTCCCCCCTTGTTTGTTTACTTTGGGTCTATGGGTTATATTCCTGGTAGATCCCCCTGCACATTTACTTGGGACTAGAGATCAGATTTCGATAAATCTACGCACATTGATAGTCGGACTACGGGACGGTATCCCGGGATTTCCTTTGGATATATATACATATGATGGACTACGGGACGGTACCCAAGAGATCCTTTGGACAGTTGATGAAAAAGGGACTATAGGACGGTATCATGGGAGATCCTCATTGTTGCTACTGGTATTGAGCTATTTTTACTTCGTGTTACTCTGTTCTTTGTGTATTTATCATAGATGTACTCCTTTATACTGTCTATTTCATACTGTTGATACTTATTATTATGTTTTAACCTCAGTAGGGTTGATCACGCCCAACTATGCCTTAGAAAAGGACACGCATACGTTGCAAATATAACCGGAGTATTTATGCCCAGAGTCGAATCCACAGAGAATTAACCTATCAATTACTTTTGTTGGACTTACTAAATTCTTTATAATAAACTTCCCCAAACATTGTAAACAATAGTTGATGGTATTTCTAATAACTAAGACTGAAAGTAAATAAATAGCTGTAAACTAAATATGCTTGGGTTGTAAACAATAATGAGAAGGTTCTATGGTAGTGATTTCCCCTATTGATGGAATCCCTTCCGGTTATGTTTCATATAGATTCACCAAACCATCTCTATCAATCATAAGCACACTTTTTACCGTAAATTTCTCCCGAGTAATTGCAATAATATACTAGACGCACTCTCCCGAGATACGCTATTTGACTTTGTTTATGATGGCTCACTTTAGATTGCACCCAAGGCTTCGTTATCCCTAATCCCGCCTTTAAACCCGCAGTTATAGATCCCTCTTATACTTTGGGAGTGATGTTGTTCAACAATAACCTAAATATGCACTCTCTTATGAGTTATGCACACTAAATAGGCACAACTAATTGAGGATCATGTCAATTAACTACAACAAACACGTAGTTGAACAAATAGAGATTAACTGGCAAACTATATTAACATAATCAAGAAGTTCATCCTTCAATAGGTTCCATCAAAACCGTATACTAAAGTATTTAGCTACTCATAACAACGTAAGGATAAACTACGAAAATATTCATAATCGAAAATAGCAAGAAAAAAGAAGAGATAAGGAACTATGATATTTTTGGGTGATCTCTCACACTTGTGTATCTTGAAAAAGTAATCTAAAAAACAAGCCTGCCATATTGTGGCCGAATTTCTACATCTTATAAGGGCTTTACACCAAGTTTCCCCGAATTGACACTTTGGTCCCTGAAATTTATGTGTCCTGTCGCGGTCCTAACATGGTTACGCCAGGACCGCAGCCAGAATGGTCCTCTGAATCTGTAGCAATTAACCGAGACTATCACGACCCCAAACCCGATCGTGATGACGCCCAACACAACTGCTAGGCAAGCCCGACCATTTAGACTCTCAACCCAAGCATGAAGCTCAAAATTAGTTATTTGAATATCATTATCAACAATAAGGCTAATAATTTTAATTTATAGATAGAAATAAGCCGAATATCAAGATAATACTGAATACACTCCCAAAAATCTGGGGGTCATGAGTCTAGAGCCTCTACCATACATAGTAATAAGAATCCAGTAATACAAATATTCAAACTGCGGAAAGATAATAAAGGGATAGGGGAGGAGTCGGGTCCTGCGGACGTCAGGCAGCTACGTTGACAACTCCAAATAAACTCTGAAAGCAGCAAGGTAACTTAGCTAAGCTCCCGAGGTACCTGGATCTGCACACATGGTGCAGGGAGTAAAGTGAGTACTTCCAACTCAGTGGTAATAGACATGTATAATGACTGATAGTAAGAAATCCCGAGAATACAACAATGTGAAGCCAAAATCAGTAGTTCTACACATTTAACAGTGGAATAGCAACAAGTAAAGACAGATAAAGTAGCAGATATTGATGCATGAATGCAATGCACATGACCGCTGCAGCGCGCAACCCGATCCATTTGGGTTCCCGCGCTCACTGTGGAGTTTCAGACTCCGGAGGGGCTCCAACAGCCCAAGCGTAATATCACCGTAACATTCGCTGCAGCGTGCGGCCCGATCCACAATCAGTCCAGTTTTATGCATGCAAGCGACACATGCACAATTAAACTTACCATTTTCAGTTCCAATTATCAAAAATTATAGATTAGGCGTATTAACCTTAGAATTTTATTAGCCATTTCGAGACAGTGTTTAACTCAGGACAGATATCATGAAAACATGCTAAACATCATGGAAACAGTGAAAATAATCCCTACGGGATCCAAATAACCGGCATACATCCCAAATATATCCATAACCATCCAAGTAGGAGGTTTTCCAGCTAGTTCTAGCCTATAGCACAATACGAACATCATTCGGTCAGACTAAGCCATAGTCCCCATTCACCATCTACCCCGCACTCACCGTAGAGTACGTGTCTCGCCTCAATATAGCGTCACAGTGTGATATACCAGGGTTTCAAACCCTCAGATCATCATCTACATCTATTACTCACCTCAAACCAGCCACGAGACTAGTCTGCTAAGCCTTTCCCTATTGAATCAACCTCCTCATGCGCCGAATCTGATCAAAACCATAATGAATACGTTATAATAAGCTAATAGAACATAACCCAATCGAAAGAACTCGAAAAACACCCAAAAACACAAAGTTGGCAAAACACGAGCCCCGAGCCCACTTCTCAAAAAACTAAGAAATTCACATCATCGGAATCCCCGTCTCGCCACGAGTCCGTATATATAAAATACATAAGAATCGAAGTCCATTTGACCCCTCAAATCATCAATTTAAACCCTCTTAGGCTTCAAGCCCTAACATCTATATTTACCCTTTAATTCCTTGAATTTCCGTGATTAATTCATGTTTTTACACCATAATAACATAATCCGAGTCTTCATACCTGATGAAACCCCTTCGAATCCTCTTCAAAATCGCCCAAAACCCGCTTTGCTCGAAGTCCAAAATGTTTTTCTTCCTTCCCAAGTTCGTGAACACTGATCACTATAACACAGGTCCGTTTTCCACTTCTGCGGTCCCCTGACCGCACCTGTGGTCCCGCTTATACGGCTAATTGACCGCCTATGCGGTCTGACTTAAAACCATCCGGACCGCTTATGCGATTCCAAGCACCGCTTATACGGTTTTCCCTCGACCGCTTCTGCGGTCTAAAATCCGCTTACGCAGCCCCACTTACGCGCTCCACCTTCCGCTTATGCGAAAATCCCCTAGGCCACTCATGATCGTTTTTGCGATTTCCCCCACCGCATCTGCGGAACCGCTTAAGTGGCTCATTTTCCGCAGATGCGGAAATACCAGTAGCCTGAAAATCTGACTGCAACAAAAGCCTAAAACCCCCGTTTAACCATCTGAAATCACCCCGAGGCCCCCGGGACCTCAACCAAAAGCACCAACACATCCAACAACCTTATTTGAACTTGTTCCAATCCTCAAAACACGTCAAACAACGCTAAAACCATTAAAACACATCGGATTCAAGCCTAGTTTTCATCAAAACNTCGCCAATTCAAGCCTATTTCTACACCGGGCCTCCAAATTCAATTCGTTTGCACTCCTAAGTCACAAATCTTACCCCGAAGCTAACGAACCACCAGAATTCACATCCGAGCCCTCTAACTACATGGTCAACTTCCAGTTGACTTTTTCCAAAACAAGCTTAATTTTAAGAGGCTAAGTGCCTCATTTCCAACTAAAACCAATCCAACTCTACCCGATCAACTCAAACACTGATATTAAATCATAGAGGAACATAATATGGGGAAAACGGGGCGATAAATCACGTGACGACGGGCCAGGTCGTCACATCCTCCCCAACTAAAATAAACGCTCGTCCTCAAGCGGGTCAAGAAACATACCTGGAGCTTCAAACAAGTGAGGACATCTGCTCCGCATCTCCTGCTCGGTCTCCCAAGTAGCCTTCTCCACGGGCCGACCTCTCCACTGCACCTTCGCTAACACTATATCCTTAGATCTCAATCTCCGAACTTGTCGACCCAAAATAGCTACAGGCTCCACATCATAAGTCAAGTCATCATCCAATCAAACTGTACTGAAGTCCAACACATGAGATGGGTCCCCAACATACTTCCAGAGCATAGACACGTGAAATACCGGATAAACTCCCGATAGGCTGGGTGGCAAATCAAGCATATAGGCCACCTCTCCAATTCTCCTGAGTATTTCAAAAGGGCCAATGAACCTCGGACTCAGCTTTCCTTTCTTTCCAAATCTCATGACGCCCTTCATAGGCGAAACCTTCAGCAAGACCTTCTCGGCCACCGAANCCCAACAACCTAGCCTCGTTAGGCTCAAACCAACCAACCGGAGATCTACACCGTCTCCCATATAAAGCCTCATATGGCGCCATCTGAATGCTGGATTGGTAGCTGTTGTTGTAAGCAAACTCTGCAAGAGGCAAGTAATCAGACCAAGAACCTCCAAAGTCAATAACACAAGAACGCAACATGTCCTCTAATATTTGAATGGTACGCTCGGACTGCCCGTCCATCTGAGGATGAAACGCAGTGCTCAACTCTACCTGTGAACCCAAATCTCGCTGAAAAGTCCTCCAGAACTGAGAAGTAAACTTAGTACCTCTATCTGATATAATAGAAACTGGGACCCCATGCAATTGCACAATCTCTCGGATGAAAATCTCTACCAGCCGCTCCGAAGAATAGGTAGTACATACAAGAATAAAGTGCGCAGACTTGGTCAGCCGATCCACAATCACCCAGACTGAATCAAACTTCCTCGCTGTCCGAGGGAGACCACTCACGAAGTCCATAGTAATCCTCTCCCATTTCCACTCGGGAATATCCATGCGTTGAAGCACACCACCGGGCCTCTGATGCTCATACTTGACCTGCTGACAGTTGAGGCACCAAGCTACATGACTCACAATATCCTTCTTCATTCTTCTCCACCAGTAATGCTGCCTCAAATCCTGATACATCTTCGCGGCACCTGGATGAATAGAATACCGCGAGCTGTGGGCCTCCTCCAATATCAACTCCCGAAGACCATCCACATTGGGCACGCAAATCCGGCCATGCATCCTCAACACACCATCACTATCAATAGTCACATCCCTGGCATCATCATGTTGAACTCTGTCCTTAAGGACAAGCAAATGTGGATCATCAAACTGGCGCTCTCTAATGCTGTCATATAAGGAAGACCGAGATACCACACAAGCCAACACCCGGCTAGGCTCTGAAATATCCAACCTCACCAACCGATCGGCCAAAGCCTGAATATCAACTGCAAAGGGCCTCTCCCCAACTGGAATATACGCCAAGCTACCTATACTAACCGCCTTCCGGCTCAAAGCATCAGCCACTACATTGGCCTTCCCCTGATAATACAATATGGTAATGTCATAATCCTTTAGCAAATCAAGCCACCTCCGTTGCCTCAAATTTAGATCCTTCTGTTTGAACAAGTGCTGGAGACTGCGATGATCAGTATATACCTCACATGATACGCCATATAAGTAGTGCCTCCAAATCTTCAAAGCATGAACTATGGTAGCCAACTCCAAATCATGAATGTGGTAGTTCTTCTCATGAGGATTCAACTGAAGAGAAACGTAAGTAATAACTCTACCCTCCTGCATCAAAACACATCCAATCCCAACTCTCGAAGCATCACAATACACGGTGTAAGAACCTGAAGCTGATGGCAAAACTAACACTGGAGTTGTGGTCAAAGCTGTCTTGAGCTTCTGGAAGCTCTCCTCGCACTTATCTGACCATACGAATGGTGCACCCTTCTGCGTCAACTTGGTCAAGGACGAAGCAATAGATGAAAATCTCTGGACAAACCGGCGATAATACCCTGCCAAACCAAGGAAACTCCGGATCTCCGTAGCTGAGGACGATCTAGGCCAACTCTGTACCGCCTCTATCTTCTTTGGGTTGACCTGAATACCATCAATGGACACCACGTGTCCCAGAAAAGCCACAGACCCAAGCCAGAACTCACACTTGGAGAACTTTGCATAAAGCTTCTCCTCCCTCAATCTTTGCAATACTACTCTCAAATGTTGAACATACTCCTCCTGGCTACGCGAGTACACCAGGATATCATCAATAAACACAATCACAAACGAATCCAGATACGGCCGGAACACGCTGTTCATCAAATGCATGAACACAGCTGGGGCATTAGTCAGCCCAAAAGACATAACTAGAAACTCATAATGCCCATATCTCGTCCTGAAAGCTGTCTTCATAATATCAGAATCCCTAATCTTCAACTGGTGATAGCCTGAACGAAGGTCAATCTTCGAGAATACCCTCGCTCCCTGGAGCTGATCAAACAAATCATCAATGCGCGGTAGAGGATACTTGTTCTTCACTGTTACCTTGTTCAACTACCTGTAATCAATACACATCCTCATTGAGCCATCTTTCTTCTTGACAAACAAGACCGATGCACCCCACAGTGACACACTCGGGCGAATGAACCCCTTATCTAGGAGTTCCTAAAGCTGCTCCTTCAATTCTTTTAACTCAGCTGGTGCCATACGATAGGGAGGAATAGAGATGGGCTGAGTGCCCGGCACCAAATCAATACCAAAATCAATATCCCTGTCCGGCGGCATGCCCGGTAGGTCTGCTAGAAATACATCTGGAAACTCTCTCACAACAGACACAGAATCAATACTAGGAGTCTCAGCTCTGACATCTCTCACAAATGCTAAATATGATAAACAAACTTTCCCAACCATCCGCTGGGCCTTTAAGAAAGAAATCACCCTGCTAGGAACATAATCAGTCGAACCTCGCCACTCAATCCTCGAAACACCCGGAATGGCCAACGTAACTGTCTTGGCATGACAGTCCAGAATAGAATGGTACGGAGATAGCCAATCCATACCCAGAATCACATCAAAGTCTACCATACCCAACAATAACAAATCAACTCGGGTCTCCAGACCCCCAATAGTAACAAGACAAGATCGATATACGTGATCCATAATAATAGTATCACCCACCGGGGTAGATACATGCACAGGCAAGGCAAGAAAACCACGGGTCGTACCCAAATGATAGGCAATATATGAAGACATATAGGAGTATGTAGACCCGAAATCAAACAAAACTGAAGCATCCCTGTGGAAAATTGAGATAATACCTGTGATAACAGCGTCTGATACAACAGTGTCCCTCCTGTCTGGAAGCGCATAGAACCGAGCCTGACCACCACTCGATCGATCTCCACCCCTAGGGTGACCCCTAGCTGTCTGACCCCCACCCTTACCTGACTGGGATGGTGCTGAAATAGATGGAGTAGAAGAGGAGGGCTGATCCCTCTGCTGAGACCGACCACTACGAAGCCGAGGACAGTGTCTCCTCATGTAGCCAAACTCACTACACTCATAACAACTACCCGGTGCTGGAGAAGGGGACTGAAGGGAACCCCTCGCTACCGATGGACCCTGGGATGAAGAGGCAAGAGTATAACTCTGAGCTGGAAGGGCACTAAGTGAAGACTGTCCCTACTGATATCCCTGACGACCACGGCCGGAAGAAGCCCCACTGTACTCTGGGCGACCTGTCTGAGGAGGTCTGAAAGAACGACCTCTGCCCTGCTGGAACTGGCCCCTAGACGGAGCACCACTGTAGCTACCTGAACCTCGAGGCCTCTTGGCCTCCCTTCCTCACGCTCCCGACGACGATTTGTCTCAATCTGGCGAGCCATATCAACTACCTCCTCAAACGAAGCTGCTACCACCCTCTCCCTAGTCATCAAAATGCGAATCGGATAGTTGAGGCCATCCACAAACCTCCTGATCCTCTCCTGATCTGTCGGGATCATCCAAGTAGCATGTCTAGCCAACTGCGTGAACCTCAACTCATACTGGGTCACTGTCATATCACCCTGGATCAACCACTCAAACTGTCAGTGCAGCTCCTCTCTACGAGACTGCGGCACATACTTCTCTAAAAAGAGAGTGGAGAACTGCTGCCAAGTAAGGGGTGCTGCTCCCACAGGCCTACGCCTCTCAAACTCCTCCCACCATGTAAATGCTGGCCCTGATAACTGGAACGTGGTAAAAGACACTCCACTCGACTCTAAGATCCCTGCAGTGCGAAGCATTCGCTGACACTTGTCCAGAAATCCCTGGGCATCCTCGCCCTCAGTACCGCTGAATGTCGGAGCTTGAAGTCTACCAAACCTCTCTAGCCGATGTTGCTCGTCATCTGGCATCACTGGAACTACATACCCTGGAGCTGGCGCGACTGGCGCAACTGGAGCAATCGGTGCAACTGGCTGAGCTGGGGCTGCCTCTGGTGTCTGTAATCCCTGTACAACCTGCTCGGGTGTGCGAGCTGCGGGGGTCTGATGACCACCCTCGGTCTGAGAAGTAGCTGCGGCAGTAGAGGATGAAACTGCCCGAGCTAGACTAGTGCAGACAGATAAGATCTGAGCTAAAGCCTCCTGAAGACCAGGAATCACGATGGGCACTGCCGGTGCCAGAACGGGTGTTGTTGGAGCATCAACAGCTGGAGGCTGGTCCTGAATAGGGGCAACTAGTGGGTCAACTGGTACTGCCCCTGCTGCTCTGCCTCGACCACGACCACGGCCGCGTCCACGACCTCTAGCGGGTGGCAATGGTGGTCGTCTGCCATGTACGGTAGCACGAGTTCTCGCCATCTGAGAGAGAATAGAATACAGAAGTTTAGTTCTCGGAACAACAAAGGTTCTGCAGCCTCTCGAGGATAAATACAGATGTCTCCGTACCGATCCGCGAGACTCTACTAACTGGCTCATGACTCATGAGGCCTAGTAACATAGGCTCTGATACCAACTTGTCATGACCCCAAACCCGGTCGTGATGACGCCCAATACAACTGCTAGGCAAGCCCGACCATTTAGACTCTCAACCCAAGCATGAAGCTCAAAATCAGTTATTTGAATATCATTATCAACAATAAAGCTAATAGTTTTAATTTATAGATAGAAATAAGCCGAATATCAAGATAATACTGAATACACTCCCAAAGATCTGGGGGTCATGAGTCTAGAGCCTCTACCATACAGAGTAATAAAAATCCAGTAAATACAAATGTTCAAACTGCGGAAAGATAATAAATGGATAGGGGAGGAGTCGGGTCCTATGGACGTCAGGCAACTACCTCGACAACTCCAAATAAACTCTGAAAGCAGCAAGGTAACTCAGCTACGCTCCCGAGGTACCTGGATCTGCACACATGGTGCAGGGAGTAAAGTGAGTACTTCCAACTTAGTGGTAATAGACATGTATAATGACTGATAGTAAGAAATCCCGAGAATACAACAATGTGAAGCTAAAATCAGTACTTCTACACATTTAACAGTGGAATAGCAACAAGTAAAGACAGATAAAGTAGCAGATATCAATGCATGAATGCAATACAATGCACATGACCACTGCGGCGCGTAGCCCGATCCATTTAGGTACCTGCGCTCACTGTGGGGGTTCAGACTCTGGAGGGGCTCCTACAGCCCAAGCACAATATCATCGTAACATTCACTGTGGCGTGCAGCCCGATCCACAATCAGTCCAATTTTATGCATGCAAGCCACACAGGCACAGTTAAACTTACAATTTTCAGTTCCAATTATCAGAAATTATAGATTAGGCATATTAACCTTAGAATTTTATTAGCCATTTCGAGACAGTGTTTAACTCAGGACTGATATCATGAAAACATGCTAAACATCATGGAAACAGTGATAATAATCATTACGGGATCCAAATAACTGGCATACAGCCCAAATATATCCATAACCATCAAAGTATTAGGTTTTCCAGCTAGTTCTAGCCAATAGCACAGTACGAACATTATTCGGTCGGACTAAGCCATAGTCCCCATTCACCATCGACCCCGCACTTACCGTAGAGTACGTGTCTCGCATCAACATAGCATCACATTGTGATATACCGGGATTTCAAACCCTCAGGTCATCATCTAGATCTATTACTCACCTCAAACAAGCCACGAGACTAGTCCGCTAAGACTTTCCCTCTTGAATTAACCTCCTCACGTGCCGAATCTGATCAAAACCCGAAGGAATACGTTATAATAAACTAATAGAACATAACCCAATCGAAAGAACTCGAAAAACACCCAAAAACACGAAGTTGGCAAAACCTGAGCCCCGGGCCCACTTCTTGAAAAATTACTAAATTCACATCACCGGAATCCCCGTCTCTCCACGAGTCCGTACATATAAAATACACAAGAATCGGAGTCTATTTTACCCTTCAAATCATCAATTTAAACCCTCTTAGGCTTCGAGCCCTAACCTCCATTTTTACCCTTTAATTCCTTGAATTTCCGTGATTAATTCATGTTTTTACACCATAATAACATAATCCGAGTCCAAATATTCATACCTGATGAAAGCCCTTCGAATCCTCTTCAAAATCGCCCAAAACCCGCTTTGCTCGAAGTCTAAAATGTTTTTCTTCCTTCCCAAGTTCGTGAACACTGATCACTATAACACATGTCCGTTTTCCGCTTTTGCGGTTCCCTGACCGCACATGCGGTCCTGCTTATGCAGCTAATTGACCGCCTATGCGGTCTGACTTAAAACCATCTGGACCGCTTATGCGATTCCAAGCACCGCTTATGCGGTTTCCCCTCGACCGCTTCTGCGGTCTAAAATCCGCTTACGCAGCCCCGCTTACGCGCTCCACCTTCCGCTTATGCGGAAATCCCCTGGGCCACTCATGATCGCTTCTGCGATTTCCCCCACTGCATCTGTGGAACCGCTTAAGCGGTTTCTTTTCCGCATATGCGAAAATACCAGTAGCCTGAAAAATCTAACTGCAACAAAAGCCTAAAACCCCCGTTTAACCATCCGAAATCACCCCGAGGCCCCCGGTACCTCAACCAAAAGCACCAACACATCCAACAACCCTATTCAAACTTGTTCCAATCCTCAAAACACGTCAAACAACGCTAAAACTATTAAAACACATCGGATTCAAGCCTAGTTTTCATCAAAACTTCCAAAAATGCGCATTCAATCAAAAACCCGACCAAACAACGTCCGAATCACCTAAAAATTTGCAGACATATCCAAAATCACCTAACGAAGCTACTGCAACTCTTAGAATTCCATTCCGACCCTCGGATCAAAATCTCACCTATCAACCGGAATCCGCTAAAATTCAAATTTCGCCAATTCAAGCCTATTTCTACACCGGGCCTCCAAATTCAATTCCGTTCGCACTCCTAAATCACAAATCATCCCCCGAAGCTAACCGAACCACAGGAATTCACATCCGAGCCCTCTAACTACATAGTCAACTTGTAGTTGACTTTTTCCAAAACAAGCTTCCTTCTAAGAGGCTAAGTGCCTCATTTCCAACTAAAACCAATCCAACTCTGCCCGATCAACTCAAACAGTGATATTAAATCATAGAGGAACAAAATATGGGGAAAAACGGGGCGGTAACTCACGTGAGGACGGGCCGGGTCGTCACAGAGACTTAGTGCGAAAGTTGAAATACATCTCTACCCAGATCTGGTATCACTAACTCACGAACTTCTACAGAATGCTAAATACAAAGTCTGAATAAAAATACAGTACTGTCTGATCTGATACAAAGGAAATCAAACGAAAAACAAAGGTAAGAGAGAGACTCCGGGCCATGCGGACGCTAGCAAGGCTACCTCAGAAATCTCTCGACTGAAGTCATCTCCCAACGCTCTTGCTCCGGTATTGTGATCTGTGCAAAAAGATGCACAGAGTGTAGCATCAGTACAATCGACCCCATGTGCTGGTAAGTTCCTGGCCTAACCCGACGAAGTAATGATGAGGCTAGACATGACTACCAATCAACCTGTGCAGATATATATATACAAACACTACAAAATAACAGCGGAAAGTAATAATTAAGAGTGGGAGGGGAACATGCTTTTGGGGGATAACAGACAAATAGAATGGTAGGAATAAATAAGGAAAACTACAACTGATCCCTTCTAACACAGAATACGTGGTCGACGTGCCACACGGTCCCATTTTTATAATATATAAGTGGTCGGCATGCCACACGGTCCCATTTTCACAATATATAAGTGGTCGGCATGCCACACGATAGCATTTCATAATATATAAGTGGTCGGCGTGCCATACAATCCCATTTCATAATATATAATGGTTTCCCGGCAAGGGAAAAAGTATCAATTCAACCATCCCGGCAAGGGAGAATACAATATAAACAGTTAATTTCCGGCAAGGGAGCAACAACAATAACTTACACGTCCCGGCAAGGGAATAATAACATCTCTTTCTCGTTCGTTCATTTCTTACATCCTCACCATGTCATAATTCGAGCCAACGCTCCAAGGAATTTACAAATCATGTTTCCTCTTTACACTGTTCACATTATATAGTAACCATCAATTAAACAAGGAAGAGTCACTACGGAATCCCAAATAAGTACAAATAAGAACTCACGGTCATGCTTGACACCGGTGTATAGATACTCGTCACCATGCCTATACACCATACTCAACATTTAACAATTAGCAAATGATACTCTAATCCTATTCCCTCAAGCCTAAGTTAGATCAAACACTTACCTCGAATGCTCCAAACTCAACTCAAGCCTCTAGTATAGCTTTACCCCTCGAATTCGTCTCCAACTCAGTCAAATCTATGAAATAATGACTTTATAATATTAATAATAGATAAACAAACTAAACCCAATGCCTAATTATGAATTTCTAAGCTTTCTTCCCAAAATTCCAAAAATCGACCCCTGGCCCGCTTGGTCAAAACACAAGGTTCGAACCAGTTCCATGTTACCCATTTCCCCACGAGCCCGAATATACAATTTGTTTTCAAATTCGATCCCAAAACGAGGTATAAATCAAAGAAAATTGAAAAGCCCTAACTCTACCATTTTCCCCCAATTTCTACCCTAGATTACATGATTTAAGCTTAAGAATTCAATAAATAATTATGGAAAATGAAGAAAACGAGTTGGGATTTACTAACCCATGAGTCTTGGTGAAATGAAGCTTCAATGGGGGCCTAAGGACCTTGGAGAAGAAGAAACTCAGATGTTTTAATGAAAAATACGCGACTACACTGTTCTGGAAATTAATTATAACTGGGCAAAAATTACTCTATGCGATCGCGGAATGGGAATTGCGATCGCATAAGGTTATTTTTGATGTGCTCAGCGATCGCGGACATGATATTGCGATCGCATAGAGAAAAAAAAAGGAAGGTTGACATTACACAATCGATCGCATAGGGTAGAATGCGATCGCATATAAGGATTTATGGACCACCTAAATTTGATCTATGCGATCGCAATCACTCTTATGCGATCGCATAGAAGGAATACCTGGGCAACCAACATCAGCTATTTCTGCAACATTTCTAAGTCTAAAACCATTCCCAAACACATCTGAGTCATACCCGAGTCCTCGGGGCTCCTAACCAACCACATGAACTAACTCAACAACATCATACGAACTTAACTGTGTGATCAAATCACCAAAATAACATCAAAAACTACGAATCAAACCTCAAAATCACTAGTTTTTCATCAAACTTCATAAACTTTCATTTTTAGAGTTTTAGGTCCGAAACACGTCAAATGACGTCCGATTTCAACCAAATTTTACAGGAAGCGCTTAAAACACATATAATAGCTGTACCGGGCGCCGAAACAAAAATACGGGCCCGATACCAATGCTTTCTAATCCATTTTCATTTCAAATTTCAAAATAAATTTCAAAAAAATAATTTCTTTTAAAAATTTATTTCTCTGGCTCGGGACCTCGGATTTCGATTCCGGGTATACGACCGAGTCCCATATTTTTCTACGGACCCTCCGGGACCGTCCAATCACGGGTCCGGGTCTGTTTACCCAAAATGTTGACCCAAGTCAACTTTAATCATTTTAAAGCCACAATTTGAAAATTTTCACAAAATTTCACATATAAGCTTTCCGGCTACGCGCCCGGACTGCGCATGCATATCGAGGCAAGTAAAAATGAGGTTTTCAAGGACTCGGAAGCACGGAATGAAAGAAAAAATAGGTGATGACCCTGTGGGTCATCACATTCTCCACCTCTAAAATAATCGTTCATCCTCGAGCGGACAAAAGAAAGAAGTACCTGAGTCCGGAAATAGATGAGGATAATGGCTCCGCATATCAGATTCGGACTCCTAGGTCGATGCCTCAGGAGGTTGACCTATCCACTGGACATGCACTGAAGGAAACCTCTTCGACCTCAGCTGTCGAACCTGCCAATCTAGAATAGCTACCGGCTCCTCCTCATAAGACATATCCTTGTCTAACTGGACAGTGCTGAAATCTAATACGTGAGCTGGATCGCCGTGATACCTCTGAAGCATGGACATATGAAATACTGGACGCACGGCTGACAATCTAGGCGGCAAGGCAAGTCTATAAGCCACTTCTCCCATACGATCGAGAATCTCAAATGGCCCAATGAACCTAGGGCTAAGCTTGCCCTTCTTCCCAAACCTCATCACGCCCTTCATAGGCGACACTCGGAGCAAGACCCATTCACCAACCATGAAAGCTACATCCCGAACCTTACGATATACATAACTCTTTTGCCACGGCCGAGCCGAACAAAGCATGTCCTGAATGATCTTGACCTTATCCAAGGCCTCCTGAACTAAGTCTGTACCTAATAACCAAGCCTCTCCCAGCTAAAACCATCCCGCTGGAGACCGATATCGCCTACCATACAACATCTCATATGGAGCCATCTGAATGTTGGGCTGGTAGCTGTTATTGTAGGCGAACTCCGCTAAAGGCAAAAATTGGTCCCACTAGCCTCCAAAATCAATAACACAGGCTCAGAGCATATACTCCAATATCTGAATAGTCCTCTCGGACTGACCGTCCATCTGGGGATGAAATGTTGTACTCAACTCAACTTGGGTGCCCAACTCTCGCTGCACCGCTCTTCATAAATCTGAGGTAAACTGCGTACCTCGGTCCGAAATGATAAATACCGGCACACCATGAAGGCGAACAATCTCCCAAATATAAATCTCAGCTAACCTCTCGGACGAATAAGAGACTGCCACAAGAATGAAATGTGCTGACTTGGTCAGACTATCAACAATAACCCATATCTCATCGAACTTCTTCCGAGTCAACGGAAGTCCGATAATGAAATCCATGGTAATCCTTTCCCACTTCCACTCGGGAAGCTCAATCTTCTGAAACAAACCACCAGGCCTCTGATGCTCATACTTAACCTGTTGACAGTTCAAACATCGAGCCACATATGCAACAATATCTTTCTTCATCCTACGCCACCAATAATGCTGCCGCAAATCCTGATACATCTTCGCGGTGCCCGAGTGAATAGAATACCAAGAACTATGGGCCTCCACTAAGATCAACTCTCGAATTCCATCGACATTGGGCATACAAACTCACCCCTGCTATCTCAAAATACCTTCATCATCTAAGGTCACCTTCGTGGCACCTCCACACTGCACCGTGTCTCTCAGGACACACAAATGGGGATCATCAAACTGCCGATCACGGATACGCTCCAATAATGAAGAACGAGTGACCGCAAGCTAACACTCTACTAGGCTCATAAATGTCCAACCTCACAAATCGATTGGCCAAGGCCTGAATATCCAAAGCAAGCGGTCTCTGGCTGACCGGAATATAAGCAAGACTAACCATGTTGGAGGACTTCGTACTCAATGCATCAGCCACCACATTGGCTCTCCCCAGGTGATACAAAATAGTAACATCATAATCTTTTAATAACTCCAACCACCTCCTCTGCCTCAAGTTCAACTCCTCCTGCTTGAATAAGTACTGAAGACTCTTGTGATCAGTGTACACCTCACACGTCACACCATATAGGTAATGCCTCCAAATCTTCAAAGCATGAACAATGGCTGCCAACTCTAGATCATGAACCGGATAATTCTTCTCATGGATCTTCAAATGCCTCGAAGCATAAGCAATGACTCTGCTATCCTGCATCAATACTACACCGAGCCCAATACAGGAAGCATCACAATAAACTGTATAAGGCCCTGAGCCTGTGGGCAATACCAATATCGGTATCGAAGTCAGAACTGTCTTGAGCTTCTGAAAGCTCGCCTCACACTCGTCTGACCATCTGAACTAGACCCCCTTCTGGGTCAATCTTGGCATCAGGGCTGCAATAGATGAGAAACCCTCTACGAACCGACGGTAATAACCTGCTAACACCAAGAAACTCCGAATCTCGATAGCTGATGCTGGTCAAGGCCAGTTCTTGACTGCCTCAATCTTCTTCGGGTCCACTTGAATACCCTCTGCTAATACGACGTGACCCAGAAATGCAACCGAACTCAACTAGAACTCGCACTTCGAGAACTTAGCATATAACTGAATATCCTTCAGAGTCTGAAGAACCACTCTGAGGTACTGCTCGTGCTCCTCCTGGCTGCGGGAGTACACCAAAATATCATCAATAAAGACTATCACAAACAAGTCCAAGTAAGGCTTGAACACTCAGTTCATCAACTCCATAAATGCTGCTGGGGCATTGGTCAACCCAAAAGACATGACCAAAAACTCATAATGCCCATACCGAGTGTGGAATACTATCTTAGGGACATCAGATGCCCTAATCCTCAGCTGGTGGTAGCCAGATCTAAAATCTATCTTTGAAAACACCTTTGCACCATAAAGCTGGTTGAACAAATCATCAATCCTCGGAAGTGGATACTTGTTCTTAATCGTCACTTTGTTCAATTGCCGGTAATCAATGCACATCCTCATCAAACCATCCTTTTTCTTCACAAATAACACTGGTGCACCCCAAGGAGAAACACTAGGTTTAATGAAACCCTTCTCCAACAAGTCCTGCAACTGATCCTTTAACTCTTTCAACTTTGGCAGGTCCATGCGATACGGCGAAATGGAAATGGGATGAGTGCCCGGAGCCAGATCAATGCAGAAATCAATATCCCTGTCAGACGGCATACCCGGCAGGTCTGATGGGAAAACCTCGGGGAACTCCCAAACAATAGGAATAGAATCAATAGAAGGGACCTTTACACTGGAATCGTGAACATACACCAGATAAGCTAAACACCCCTTCTCGACCATGCGTCGAGCCTTCATATATGAAATAATACTGCGGGTGGCATGACCTGGGGTCCCTATCCACTCCAATTGGGGAAAATCTAGCAAGGCAAAGGTCACGATCTTGGTGTGACAATCCAAGATAGCATGGTACGGGGACAACCAATCCATCACTAATATGACGTCGAAATCCACCATGTCTAAGAGCAATAAATTAACACGGGTCTCAAGACCCTCAAACACTACCACACAGGAACGATGAACTCGGTCGACCACTATAAAATCACCCACCAGTATAGATACACAAATAGGAATACCCAAAGCATCACTAGGCATAACCAGGTAGGGTGCTAAATAGGATGACACATATGAATACGTAGACCCAGGGTCAAATAGCAGTGAAGCATCCCTATCACAGACCAGAATAATACCTGTAATAACTGCATTCGAAGACTCAGCCTCTGGCCTGGCTGGAAGAGCATAACACCGGGGCTGGGCCCCACTTCCTTGAACCATATCTCTAGTACGATCGGCTGCTGGCTGGCCTCTACCTCTAGCATTCCGAGCTCCACCTCTACGATCTCTACTTCCACCTCTACGGCCTCTACCCCCGCCTCTAGCTGGTTGGGCAACATATGGATCACTTGATGCCTGAATCATAGGTGTCATGACCCCAAACCCACACTGGTCGTGATGGCGCCTCTCGTGAAGACAAGGCCAACCAACTAACCCAATTCACCTCCTTTTAGAATTATTTAAACATAAATGAATAGAAAATATAACTTAATGGCATTAAAACCGTTAATTCCAACTCGACACAACCTGACCGAGGTGTCATAAGTCACGAGCATCTATAGAAGACTGAACACAACTACAGGGCCAATAATAATATACAAAGTAAAATTCTGGAATCAAAGGACAAAGTCCGTTGCCGCGAACGTCGGCGGTCACCTTGCTCAGCTATAATAGTATACCTTCAATCAGCTAATAATCCGTTACCGGGTGAATAATACCTGCAACTACACGCGTGGTGTAGGGAGTAAAGTGAGTACTCCAACTCAGTGAGTAATAAGAGTAAATAACAACTGAGTGGCAAGAAATCACGTAAGAGCACTCCGTTATGCTATATGGGACATTACAACCCTTTGAGAAAACAGTAAAACCGTGAAAAATCCTTTAGAAAATATCTGGCTCAGTTAAAAACTTCTTTTGAAAATATCCATTTTCCATCAATCAAGCAAATGAATGCTTAATCAGATAGTGCAAGTCCGCACATAAGTCAGCCCCTCGGGCATAACACTCAATTAACAAATAACACCAGGGTATCTGGTAAACAGTGCACGAAATAGCATGAATGCCAATGATATGAGAGTGCTGAATGTCATGCCACGTAGTACAAACAGGAACCAATGTATGAATGCAATGTAATGCACATGACCGCTGCAGCGCGTAGCCCGATCCATTTGGGTACCCACGCTCACTGTTGGGGTTCAGACTCCGGAGGGGCTCCTACAACCCAAGCGCAATATCAATATCACACCGCTGTGGCGTGCAGCCCGATCCATCCTTAGTCCATAAATGCACATATAACAGTGCTGCGGTGCGCAGCCCGATCCATGCTGAGTTCAGAAATGCACATAAGCCACTTGGGCAATATCAAAATAATAGTTTGTAGTTCAAAACGTCAATAATATGTTGTTTAAGTTTTCAAATCTTAGAAAAACGGCTGAGTTTGCGAAACAGCATTTAAAACCTTGGACCGAGATCAAAATAATATACAAGTAATGCCAAACAGTGATGTCAATCCCTGAAGGATTCAAATAATCGGTACAAAGCCCAAAAAACATGGCAACCAGCCCAAATCATGATAGCATCAAGTAAGTTTCAGTCAATACGCAGTAAAATCACAACCGGGATGGACAAAGTCACAATCCCCAACGGTGCTCTACCCCACGTTCATACCTGGCGTGCAAGTCACCACAATACAGCACTATGATGTGCAAATCCGTGGTTTCAAACCCTCAAGATATCATTTACAAGTATTACTCACCTCGAACCGACGAAATCTCAAGCTCGCGATGCCTTTGCCCCTCAAATTGACCTCCACGCGCGTCAAATCTAACCAAAATCAGAGCGAATACATTACAATATGCCAAGGGAACAATACCCAATCGAAAACAACCGAGAAATAACAGAAATCTCAAAACTAGCGAAACCCGAGCCTCGGGCCCACTTCTCAAAAATTTACAAAACTCACATTACCGGATTCCTCGTCTCTCCACGAGTCCATACGTACCAAGAACTCCCAAATTCGAGTTCAAATGGCCTATCAAATCCCAATTTGAAATATTAAAACTCAAGCCCTAGCTTTATCCCTTTTTTAATGAATTTCAATCAATTTCCATGTTACATCTATCATAATCTCGTGTATTTAGGCCAAGGAACTTACCTCAAATCATTCCTCCTTGAATCCCTCTTCAAAATCGCTTCAAATCTCTCAAAGCTCGCTCAAAAATGATGGAAAATATCCCAAGCTCGTAGATGAAATACTAAATAAAACCCCCTTCTGAACAGCCCTTTCCGCTTTTGCGGTCCTTTTTGTCTCTTCTGCGACACCGCTTTTGCGGTTACTTACCCGCTTCTTCGGTTCCTCAACTCTTCCCCAAGACCGCTTCTGCGGTCAACCAATCGCGTAAGCGGGTCCGCTTCTGCGGTCCGCTGGTCCGCTTTTGTGGAAAAATCACCCAGGCCCATTTTTCGCTTCTGCGGGCCCCCCCTCTCACTTCTGCGGGACAGCTTCTCCGTTCCATTTCCGTAGAAGCGGAAATATCAGATACCAGATCCTTCAGTAGCCTTTAAACTCTAAATTTCATCCAGTTAACCATCCGAAATCACCCCGAGGCCCCCGGTACCTCGGCCAAAGGCACCAACATATCCCAAAACATCATACGTACTTGTTCCAATCATTAAAACACATCAAACAACACTAAAACCATTAAATCACATCGGATTCAAACCTAAGTTTCTTAAAAACTTCCGAAATACACTTTCGATCAAAAACCCGACCAAACCACGTCCGAATGACCTAAAATTTTGCACACACATCACATATCACATATCGAAGCTACAACAACTCTCGGAATTCCATTTTGACCCTCGGATAAAAATCTCACCTATCAACCGGGATTCGCCAAAATACTAACTCTGCTAATTCAAGCCTAATTCTGCACCGGACCTCCAAAATCGATTCCGATCGCACTCTTAAGTCACAAATCACCTCCCGAAGCTAATCGAATTTCCAGAAATAACATCCGAGCCCTCTAACTCATAAGTCAACGTCCGGCTATCTTTTTCAACTTAAGCCTTCCTTAAAGAGACTAAGTGCCTCATTTCTTATCAAAACCAATCCAAATCAACTCTCACACACCACGTACCGATAATGAATTATGAAGAAGCAATAAACGGGGAAAACGGAGCAGCAACACATGAGACGACGGGTTGGGTCATCACAGTAGGATGAGGACCCTACTGGTAAGAGCTGTCAGAAGCTCGAGGGAAATACCTGGCAATATGTCTCGTGTCGCCACATGTGTAACAAGCCCTCGACTGTTGAGAATAATGGAGTGGTGGTGCGCTGATAGGTGCTAATGGTGAACTGAAAAGCTGCTGGTCAGAAGACTGCGACTGAGAGCCACGACCACCTGAAGTACCATGTGAGACCTGTAGGGCTGACTGAAAGGGCCTCGGAGAATGGCCTCTACCATAAGAATCACCAACTCCAGACGAGGTACTACTGAACCTATCTGCATGACGGGGCCTCTTATCTGACCCATGACCACCTCCCCGTGCAAGAGCCATATCAACTCTACGGGCCGCGTTGGCCGCCTCCTGAAAATAAATCTCACTCCCGGCTCCCATAGCCATCTAGAGAAGGATCGGCTGAATCAATCCATCAATAAACCTCCGCACCATCTCTCGCTCTGTGGGGAGTATAACAATAGCATGGCATGCTAGATCAATGAATAGAGTCTCATACTGAGTGACTGTCATAGAGCCCTACTGGAGGCGCTCGAACTGCCTGCGAAGAGCCTCTCATTGAGTAACTGGGAGAAACTTCTCCAAAAACAACTCTGCAAATTGGTCCCAAGTCAATGATGGTGACCCTGCTGGTCTGGATAAACAATAGTCCCTCCACCAAGTCTTGGCAGATCCTGCTAGTCAAAAAGTGGCGAAGTCGACCCCATTGGTCTCTACAATACCCATAGTCCGAAGGATCTCATGGAAGCTAAATAAGAAATCCTGTGGATCCTCTGAAGAAGTACCGCTGAATGTGGTGATAAAGAGCTTGGAGAACCTATCGAGCCTCCACAAAGCATTTGAGGACATAGCCGCTCCATCACCAGCCTGAGTCACAATACCTGGCTGAACTGCCATAGCTGGCTGAACCACTGGAACCTGAGCCTGGGGAGCTACCTGCACCGGAGTACGTGTAGCAGGAGTCTGAACTCTTCGTCCAGCCTGAGAAGTGGTTGGTGCTACTGGAAGCAAACCCGCTCTAGTGACGCTCTCCATAAAGTCTGCCAGTCTGACCAAAGTATCCTGAAGATCTAGGGTGACTATGAACCCCCCTGGGACCTGAGCTGGGCCCACTGGAGCTGTTGGGGCTGGAACCTCCTCATCGGAATCAATATGAGGCTCCACCTCTGGGACTGCGGCCCGGGGCTGAGCTTTGCCGCTGTCTCGGCCTCGGCCTCTGCCCCTCGTAGGAACTGCTGCTGGGGGCTTGGGCTGCTGCGCGGTAGAAGAGGAAGCACGTGTTCTCGCCATCTGCAAAATAACAGAGTAGAAAGACAATCAGTATTTTAGAAACAGAATCGCATGACAAGAAAAAACAAAAGTGAAATTTTTCCTAACTCTGCAGCCTCTGGGGGATAAATACAGACGTTTTTGTACCGATCTCTCAGACTCTACTAAGTTTGTCCGTGAGTTGTGAGACCTATGTAACCTAGTGCTCTGATACCAACTTGTCACGAGCCGAATTTCCCACCATCGAGAGTCGTGATGGCATCTACTAATAGGAGCTAGGCAAGCCAATTAATTTAATACTTCTCTTAACAACATCCACAATATAAAGAAAAACGAGATAGTTAATATAAAAATGCTAGTATCAAAACATAAATAACCGAGACCAAGTGCGGAAGTTCGAATACATCTCTACCTAGATCTGGTGTCACTAACTCACGAACTTCTACATAATGCTAAATACAAAGTCTGAATAAAAATTACAATACCGTCTGATCCGATACAAAGGAAATCAAACAAAAAACAAAGGTAAGAGAGAGACTCCGGGCCATGCGGACGCCAGCAAGGCTACCTCAGAAATATCTGGACTGAAGTCAACTCCCAACGCTCCTACTGCTGTCCAAAAGCTCCTGATCCAGCACTGTGATCTGTGCAAAAAGATGCACAGAGTGTAGCATCAGCACAACCGACCCCACGTGCTGGTAAGTTCCTGGCCTAACCCCAGCGAAGTAGTCACGAGGCTAGACAGGACTACCAATCAACCTGTGCAGATATATATATATATACAAGCACTACAAAATAACAGCGGAAAGTAATAATTAAGAATGGGAGGGGAACATGCTTTTGGGGGATAACAGATAAAATAGAACAGTAGGAATAAATAAGGAAAACTACAACTGATCCCTTCTAACACAGAATACGTGGTCGGCGTGCCACACAATCCCATTTTCATAATATATAAGTAGTCGGCGTGCCACACGGTCCTATTTTCATAATATATAAGTGGTCGGCGTGACACATGATCCCATTTCATAATATATAAGTGGTCGGCATGCCACACGATCTCATTTTCATAATATATAAGTGGTCGGCGTGCCACATGATCCCATTTCATAATATATAATGGTTTCCCGATAAGGAACAAGTATCAATTCAACTATCCCGGCGAGGGAGAATACAATGTAAACAGTTAATTCCTGGCAAGGGAGCAACAACAATAACTTACACCTCCCAGCAAGGGAATAATTACATCTCTTTCTCTTTCGTTCATTTCTTACATCCTAACCATGTCATAATTCGATCCAACGCTCCAAGGAATTTAGAAATCATATTTCCTCTTCATACGGTTCACATTATATAGTAACCATCAATTAAACAAAGAAGAGTCACTACGGAATCCCAAATAAGCACAAATACGGACTCACGGTCATGCTAGACACCGGTGTATAGATACTCGTCACGATACCTATACACCATACTCAACAATTAGCAATTAGCAAATGATACTCTAATCATATTCCCTCAAGCCAAAGTTAGATCAAACACTTACCTCGAATGCTCCAAACTCAACTCAAGCCTTTATTATAGCTTTACCCCTCGAATTCGGCTCCAACTGAGTCAAATCTATGAAATAATGACTTTACAATATTAATAATAGCTAAACAAACTAAACCAATGCCTAAATATGAATTCTAAGCTTTCTTCCCAAAATTCCAAAAATCGACCTCTGGCCCGCTTGGTCAAAACACGAGGTTCGAACCAGTTCCATGTTACCCATTCCCCCACGAGCCCGAATATATAATTTGTTTTCATATTCGACCCCAAAACGAGGTATAAATCAAAGAAAATTGAAAAGCCCTAACTCTACCCTTTTCCCTCAATTTCTACCCTATATTAAATGATTTAAGCTTAAGAATTCAATAAATAATGATGGAAAATGAAGATAACGAGTTGGGATTTACTAACCCAAGAGGTCTTGATGAAAGGAAGCTTCAATGGGTTCCTAGGGACCTTGGAGAAAAAGAAACTCGGATGTTTTAATAAAAAATGCGCGACTACACTGTTCTGGAAATTAATTATAACTGGGCAAAAATTGCTCTATGCGATCGCGGAATGGGGATTGTGATTGTATAAGGGTATTTCTGATGTGCTCTGTGATCGCGGAGATGATATTGCGATCGCATAGAGAAAAAAAAAAAGGAAGGCTGGCATTACACAACGTGATCGCATAGGTAGAATGCGATCGCATATAAGGATTTATGAACCCCCTAAATTAGCTCTATGTGATCGCGATCACTCTTATGTGATCGCATAGAAGGAATACCTGGGCAACCAACAACAACTATTTCTGCAACATTTCTAAGTCTAAAACCATTCCGAAACACATCCGAATCACACCCGAGCCCTCGGGGCTCCTAACCAACCACATGAACTAACTCAACAACATCATACGAACTTAATAGTGCGATCAAATCGCTAAAATAACATCAAAAACCATGAATCAAACCTCAAAATCACTAGTTTTTCATCAAACTTCATAAACATTCATTTTTAGAGTTTTAGGTCCGAAACACGTCAAATGACGTCCAATTTAAGCAAAAAGTGCTTAAACCACATATAAGACCTGTACCGGGCACTGGAACCAAAATATTGGCCTGATACCAACGCTTTCTAATCCATTTTCATTTCTAATTTACAAATAAATTTCAGAAAAACAATTTCTTTTAAAAATTTATTTCTCGGGCTTGGGACCTCGAATTTCGATTCCGGGCATACGCTCGAGTTCCATATTTTTCTACGAACCCTCTGGGACCGTCCAATCACGGGTCCGGATCCGTTTACCGAAAATGTTGACCCAAGTCAACTTTAATCATTTTAAAGCCACAATTTTGAAAATTTTCGCAGAATTTAACATATAAACTTTCCGACTATGCGCGTGGACTGTGCACGCAAATCGAGGCAAGTAAAAATGAGGTTTTCAAGGCCTTGAAAGCATGAAATGTAAGAGAAAATAGGTGATAACCCTGTGGGTCGTCACAATATAAAACTGAACAAAAACTAATGCTGAATCAAGATAAAACTGGGCCGACAAGGCCATCATAACCACTAAAACTGTCAAACCAACAAAATATATATACCATGCCCTTGAACCCAACATATTGCACTAACTGATATGATATGTCGACAATCCTCTACCGATGGATGTACTGTGATCGGAACAGGGCCCCCGACCTACTCATAACACACACACACACACACACACACATATATATATATATCACACACACACACAAGATGTACATAAAGCTCTAGATCCGACAACTTCGAAGGGCATGGAGCTTACCAATCAAGCTGAACTCGGGCAACACCTAATGAGGAGGTCTACCCATATGTCTATCTGAACCTACACGCATGAAATGCAACGCCCCCAGAAAGGGATGTCAGTACAAAATAATGTACCGAGTATTTAAGGAAATATACTGAAAGCTGAAACTGAACAGATAATATAATAACTGAAAGCAAATGGGAGTCAAATACAATCTGAAGAGATGCTTACTTGCTGATACTGACTCAACTCTCTCATAGTAAGTAAACTAGATGTCCGACCTTATAAGCCTCGGTATATATATAATTGCTCTGCCGTAGTAGGCTCGCTCATAGGTGCTCACCCATACTAGACTCTATATCTCGGCCAACTGGGTTCGCTCATAGGCGCTCGACCACAACAGGTTCGGTATATAACTTACCATATGATCTGAGGTTTCCCAATAGGGGCCCGCCCATCGATTATAGCTCGATGGTGGTGAAAATACTTTAATACTGTATATATATAGACCCTCTGCTCCCTTGTCTGGAAGAAGAAAATACTCTATTGAATATAAAGTCCCAATAAGGGAGATTACTGTAACTTATGAGACTAGGATTATGCATATAAATTCGGTAGTATGAACTTCTCTTTATGCCTCGTTATCAAATTCATGTTGTTATGAGATCATGCAAAAATGAAGGAAGAGCTTAGCCTTACCATACCTGAAATAGGAAAAAAACATATGATATTCTTAAGAAAGATTACACCGTATTTCCATAGAATCGCACAATCCCGTTGCTATTATAATATGGAGTCTCGTATGAATTTTCCAAATCCCCTTCTTTCGTTCTAGGCTTTTCCTTTGAGAAAATCTCACTTTATACCTATTAAGCTTAAACTATTTACCTTTTAATACCCATGCCCAAACTATTTACCCTGTCTACCCAGTCGACCCAATTTATTTACCCAACCCCCATATTTCACACGGCCCAATCTACCCATCTCTTCCTTATCTTCGATCCAGCCCATCTATTTCACCCGTCCCAAGCTTCCCACACTTTTCTTTGTTCTTTAACAGTTAACAAGTAGAGTAAAGTACAGTTTCAAAATCTCCATAGCCAACCGATGAGAACGCAAAATTGAAACACATTTTAGTTTTAAATTTTTTCTTTCGATTCTGTTCTATCTCTTCATCTAGTACCTAATTTTGGGTGACATTTTTGCTTTGGGTGAAATTTTTGCTTCTGAAAATACATTTTAGTGAAAGTGGGTTTTCAAAATCATAGGACTTTTGTGTTTTCCTTTATACTTTTGTGAATCAATGTCTATGTGTTGTTGTTTTCTCTATGGATCGGAAGCATTGTGCGCGTAGATGGTGGCGTCGTGGACAATATCATTTTTCAACACAAGTAGCTGCTGAATCTGTTGCCTCAGCCATGTCTGTTCCTAGTTTTTCCTTATTTTCTGATTCTCAGTCTCCATTTAGTCGTAACTCTAGCATTAGTCATGTTGAAAACACAACTGAAAATGAAGAATTAGCGGGTGGAAAAGGCAACAATATTAATGCTTCGTCAGTCGATAAAACTCCCTACCTGTCATTACCCGACACAAATTTCGAACTAGTCATAGGAGGTGTTCCTGCAACTGATAAGGGAAAAGGTAAAGTTGTTGAGTATTATGAGTTAGGGGGAAGCCGACGTGAATCCGTGCCTAAAACAGAGACTCAACCAGTAGATATTTATTGTAGCGATGATTCTCAGTTAAAGAAGAAAAAAATTGGTGTCGCACCCAAGAAGGTAATTTTCTTACAATTATGATCTTTGAGATTTTTAATGTATAGTACATTGTTATTTTTTGATTTCATGTTATGCTTTTGTATTATATTATAGTTATAGTCAGTTGTCTTAATTTTAAGTGAAGTCTATTTCTTCAAGTACATTCTGTACATTTAAGAGAACTGTTGTAAATTTATTACGATTTCCATTTATCTGTTTACTCCAGCTATCCATTTCATCAATGTTCAGTGCGACGTAATAGTGTTTATAGCTGTCAAAATTCATATAGACAGATTAAATTAATGTTCTGCTTGCAGTTTAAAAAGGTTTACTGATTCAGTAGTTGTTGTAGTCAACCATATTTATTGAAGCCAGAGCTGCTCTGTGTGATTTCTGATTTTCAGCTTTGCATTAGATGGTTTTGTACCTGATTTAGTATTTAGGAAGTTGATAGTGGTGGAGAGAAGCATGGAAGGAATGGGACCGTGTAAGTTAGGAGTGCAGAATGAGATTTTCTTTATAGGTGGCATTGTGTGGATGGGGTTAATGGGCGAGAAGCGATGTTACTGTAGCATAAGTTCCTTGTCGAATATTAGCTATCTTGTAATGCAATTGGATGTGAGTTTATGCTATTCTTTTACTTCCTTAGTAATCTTAAGAATATGCAAGATGAAAAGTATTTTTCTACAATGCTCTAAAATATGTATTTGATAGAATAGTTTGCGGATACTGTAGATTTAATAACTAAGTTTCTGGTGGATGCGAAAAACCTGTTTGATGGTGTTCATTATTTGCACTCTTATCTCCCTGCATTTATGTTCTTTATCTGATTGGTGCGTAACTGGTGTTTTGTTACAGTGGCAATGGCACGCATGATGTTTCCCATAGAAGTCTTGTACCTATAGACATAGTGTATGTGTGTTATGTGATAGTTTTTATAGTTATAGACAGTTGTTAGAACAACCCCGTACAACTATTTACCCTGTTAGTATAGCTATATACTATCATATGCTTCTGCATCCTTTTTAGCTGTCTTTGCTATTTGTTTTTCCTTTAATAATAGTAGTATCGTACAGTATCTTGAAAATACTTTATAGCTGCATTCCTTTTTGCTTTTTCTCTTTATTCCTATCTGTTATGTAATAGTAGTATAGTCATTTGTAGTTGCCGAAAATTAGTCAGTAGAATTGTATACCCTACTGGTATAGTTATATGTCGTGTTGGTATCGTATGGTAGTTGCAATATTTTTAGTTGGTTTAGTTGCATTTTAAGTGAATTCTATGTCTGAAATTATTTCATATGAACATGTTTTGCAGTGTTGGGATTTCCTTGTACCTATGGACTTAGATTATAAACCAAAGGTTGATTGGGATGCCAACTACCATGTTATTCATCAATTGAAAGCGAATTTATCAAAGAGGCAACTTCGACTGTTTAAGAAAACATGTTTTGGCTATTTTTTGAATCTGCCACCAGTTATTGTGCAGATTCGGGTTATGCACCATTTGCTTATTAGAGAAGTACATCATGAGGTGAAAAATGAGATGCGGTTTGTAGTGAATGATTCTAGGTTGCACTTTGGCTTGGGTGAATTTGCACTTGTTACTGGGTTGAAATGTAAGGGTGATACAAGTATAGAGAGCATAGCAGAGAATAGGTTGATTTCAAAATATTTTGGGACTGCATCCGTGACATTTGACCAACTAGCAGACTGTTTTAAGAAGAAGAAATAGGAAACAAATGATGATGCGTTGAAGATAGCATTTCTTTATTTTGTGAACAGCTTCTTACTTTCACAACTCAAAACAAAGGTTATTTCACGGTCTTACATTGACTTGGTTGAGTGTGGTGATTTTAATAATTATCCCTGGGGTATATATGTTTATAAAGCTACAATTGACTTGTGTTCCAACAAGTTTCAAGATAAGCCTTCTTTTTATAGACTCGGTGGCTTCTCGTTGGCTTTACAGACTTGGTTGTATGAATGCTGCCCAAGTTTGGATGGTCACTTTGCTGATCATCTTGGAAACAAACTTTCACGAATTTTGAATTGGGTAGTCATGGGTCAAATACCGAATGAGCGAGTTGTTTTTCGAATGTTTACTTGCAACGCGAGCAAGTAATTTTCTCATAGTTTTATTGCATCTCTTAATATTTTGGTATAGTAGTTTAGTCACAGTTGTAGCAATATCCCAATTCAGTGATATACTCTGTTGGTATACATGTATACTATATTGGTATCATGTATATTATATCCCAGTTTAGTGATATACTCTGTTGGTATACATGTATACTATATTGGTATCATATATTAACACGGATCTTTTATCTTTCCATACTTTATTATCATTTCTATTTCTAACTAGTGTGCTTAATAATTGCACCTAAAGAATATCACCCCAACTGATGATGAGAAGCAACTATTTGATGTGTGTGGTCTAAGCTTTGAAATTGAAGTTGAGTGCACTGACAGTCAGCCCGATAGCTTTTAGGTTTTTGGCACTCAATTACCAAAGACACAAAGTATGCATGAAAGTAAGTGATTCCCAACCTACCAATGTTGAGGTAATGAAGGAGTTACAAGCTTTGAAGCTTTTTGTATAGAACAAGTTTGAGGAGGTGCTTGCAGCTATTGGTAGGCAGTCAATTAAACCAGAGGAAAATTCAGCGGTATTGATCTTTTATATAATATAATGCTATAGTATATTGTTCGAAGATGAGATATATGCTTATAGAATACTATTCCATTCTTTACTTTTAGTGCACATAGAATTCTTGTAATATACATAATACTAAAATTATTAGTTTCTCATTTTCAGCATAAGCAACAGGATAATGATCCTGACTTTCGTGAGATGCATAATAATTATGACCAGTTTGAAAGTGGCCACGTTGGGAATGATCCTGTAGTTATTGGAGATAGCACGCCCAAAGCAACTTCTAGTATGTAAATCACAGATTTGATTGATTTTTTTTGCTGTTGTTTTTTGAAAGTAGTACTCTTGATTATACTTTTATATGTTTAGTATTTGGTTTTGGTGGGGTTTGGTCAAGATGGAGGTGCCACTGGTGTCAATGTGAAGAACGTCACAGCAAGTGATGGCGTAGTTAATGATGATTTGCGTTCTGGTAAAATATTGTATATGTAATTTTTTAATTCTTTTTTTATTTATTTAACTCTATGTATTTGTGCATTGACTAACCTTTTTTTTTAAAAACGTTTTTCAGCCCCCTTCGTAAATGAGCATGATTTTGGCTTGGATTCTAACTTTGAACTGTCTGCATCTGCAATTGATCAAATCACCGCCATTACACAAAACTGAACATATAAGTAATCAACTCATGATGTTAAAAAGTCGGGTCCTGCTCCGCTGCCATTAGGAATCCCTGTACAGACACGAGCAGATGTTGTTATTGAGTCTAATACTGCTCCACATGGTACGATGTTGATGTTTCTAATTCTGCAGTTAGTATGTAAATGATAGGCTCTTGATAGTTTTTTAATTTTTTATTTAAGTAGTTATGCTGATAATGCTTTTATGTATTCAGCATGTCGGTTGATGGTATTGGTCAAGTGGATGTTAGTGGTAGTAATGTGAATTTGCCTTCTGGTAATCTCTTCTATATATAACTTTTCATTCGTTTTTTAAAATTTCTTAACTTTGTATATTTATTTATTCACTGGAATTTTCTAATTTAAGCTCCTTGTCGACACGGGGGTGATCTGCACTTGGATTCTGATTTTGAATATAGTGATTCTCAACTTGATCTAATTGCTGTCATTACACAAGGAGGGAGATGTAATGTAAATCAATCAGGAAATGAACTGACAACTCGTGCTGTAAATAAGTCTAAACCTGATCAGTCGTATCAAGAAGTATTGTCCAGATACAAACAAACGTTGAAACTACTCCTGCAGTTTTCACACAGAGAAGGCGCCCCGCAATTGTAAAACAGTCGCCGTATAGGAATGACTGGCAATCTGGTGTTAGTGCAGTTGGGGAATCCTCGAAGGTTATCAAAGGAAGATTTCCATTTGTAAATGACATTTCACAGACTCTTGATTTTAAGCTTACGACTGCATTCTCAAACTTTGTTAAGCAAACATGTAATTGGGAGAGTGCGTATTCGTTTCCATGTACTTTTGTTTTCATTTTTTCTTAATGTTTGTTGTTATATTTCTTATCCATATATTCTTTTATAAGAAATAGGGAAGTGTATTTACCTGGTGATCAAAAGCTAGAGCCTTGTTTTGACTTTGAAGTTGAACAGATTGATGATAAGACATTTTTCCATACCTTAAACGATTCTAGCAGGCCGCTCTCTAGTTCGATATGTGTACTGCTTTTTATTTTTGTTGTTGTAGTAGTTCATTCACATTGTTAGTGGTAGTCATATTTTCTTCCTCTATTTTTTGCAGTACTTGAATATTATATTCTACTATCTTAGGAAGAAGGCAAAATATGGAATTAATTTGCCAATCAAAGTCACAACTACACATACTCTTTTTAATAATATCATTCAAAGGGTTTTCATAGAATTTGTAAAAGGTGGGAAACAAGATCATTTGATTGATAGATCAGATGATATCATGCAGTACATGAAAGGATTTAGGATGCATTGCAACACTCCATGGCACCGGGTTGATCATGTCCTTTTTCCAATTAGTTTGGCAGAAAGTTGGCATTGGATATTACGGTGTGTGTCATTCCACAAGAGATGTTTTTATGTATATGACTCACTACGTAGTCGAAAGCACAAAAAAGCTATTCAAAAGATGGCAGAGGCTTATGGTGTGTTGATCCCCCTATTTCTAGTTATTATTGAATTTTATAACCAAAGAAGTGACATTGTAGTAGAAAATGGTCTGCACATGGGAAAGAATTTGACTGATCCTTTTGAGATTGAACTGATTACAAATCTACCAACACAGCAAAATTTGTAAGAATGGTTACTTTATTTATTACTTTGTTTTCCTCGTTCATATTAACATTTTCACTTCTAATTAATTTTTACATTCTATTCATTTGTTTTATTTCAGAGATTGTGGAGTATATGTTGCTTGCTTTGCTGAGTATATTATTGAAGAACTTCCAATCCATGTTGCCAATTTTGATGTGGATGGTCTTCGAGCTAGGTTTGGTATACTGTTGTGGCACTATGGGAGGAACAAGCGATTGCATGGCGAATCAAGTGAATCTGAGGCTCCAGTAGCACCTAAAAAGACTCGTGGAAAGAAACGCAAGAAGTAGTATAGGTATGTTTTTGGTTTATTTAATCGTATCATGAAAACTTTGCAGGATTTTAATAGTTTTGGGTGAAGTATGGTATTGTTAGTAGTAAATGACCTTCTCCTGATTCAAGACTATAGGGAACTTGTGCCTTTATAAAATATTTCCAGCTGCTAATGTTTCTTTTGTCATTTTTAATTATTCTGGTTCAGAATATGTGGTATAGATTTCTTCAAGTACATGGGGTTATCAGTTTAGTTATGTCTCTTGATGCTGAAAATTTGCTGATTTTGTTTCTGATTTCAGCTTGTTTTATTAGGCTTTTTCTTAGGATTCTTCCATAAAGTTGTTGGTTTATTAGGATGCCGAGGTCCATTCCTTTGCCAGAGGGTAAGGTTTAATGGATTCTGCAAGTTAAAATTAGGGGCAGATGAAGCGAAGTTAAATGATCTGCTTTCGGATGTGATGATGGTCTAAGCTTTAATGTTCATCTATAGTTTTTGCATAGATGGTGTATTAGTGCAGTAGAACTATATACCAATCAGGTATACTGATATACCATTTGGGTATCACATTGTATTTGACTCATCTTTTTTCCTGCAGCAACTAGATGTAAGTAGTGACATGAGTTGCAAAGCGTACGCATTTTGGGTATCACGTTGTATCTGGTGCACCATTTGTATTTCTACACATATTTTGTTTTAGCCATATTAGTGCAATACCACTATATACTAGTGAGGTATACAAATATAATATTTGGGTATCACCTTGTATTAATGTACCTGATGATGTACAATAACTGCATGTAAATGGCTTCCAATTTGTTATACTTCAATACAGACATGAGTTGCAAAGCGTGCCCATTTTGTTAACAAAGTATGTACAAATGTTGCATTTGCATCACCACTTCTATTTCTGCATATATTTTGATACTAATAAGGTATACAGATATACCAGTAAGGTATACAAATATACCAATAAGGTATACAGATATACCACTTGGGTATCACATATATATTTTAGCATCTTTTTTCCTGTAGCAACTAGATGTAAATGCATCCCACTTTTATATACTAAAACAAAAAATAAACAGATTCTTATTGAAAATACAAGTAGCCATATAAATTTGTTGCCAAAAAGTAATTTCGCAAAGAATCATCATACCAAATATATGTCTAATGCAAGAAATACATTTTATTTATTTGCAATTCAAATGCTATGATTCCATGATATATGAGTTCTATAAAAACATTGAATCGTTATATCAATTTCTCTTTGGAATATTTCGGCATGTTCTCCGGTTGTGTCCTTTTCTCCCGCATAGTGCACATGTAATTGTATTTCCTTCCCAGCCTCCTATGCCTCTCTTCTTTTTAGGTCTTCCTGGTTTGATCTGTCCTTTTGGTGGCAGTACCACCTGTGAAGAGACATGTTCTGGAATTTGCCACGTTGTTTCCTCAGTCAATGAATTTACTGATATCTCATATGTTTTCAGCAAGTAGTCTATGCTGTAGTAATCCGAACAATACTTGTATGAATCCATATGGAATTTTTGTATAACTGTCATTGCATGTTATCACGACCCAATTTCACCAAAGCCCGATCGTGATAGCGTCTCTCGTGAAGACAAGGCCATCCAACTAACCCAAATAGTTTCTTTAACAATTCTTAAACATAATGAATAGAAAATACAACTTAAATAACATTGATTAACAATATATACAACCCAATCAGCCCGACCGGGGTGTCACAAGTCACGAGCATCTAAGAAGTACCATATAACTCGTGTCATTCCTTCCACACGTCTGTATGGGCACTTAAGCGCTCAGTATTATATGTGCCTTTATGGCTTGTGATTTCCCCGATCAAGGGGCGAGAGGTAATCTCCGTTAGTTCATGTTGGGCCAGTCTGGAGGACTTGAGGCCGGATCTTTGCCTATGGCTTGAGCACCGAGGTGCTGATTGTGCGAGCAAGTGTTTTGAACTTATCTGTTCAGTGTTGTCCTTATTAGCCGCAATGGCGGCTGGATATCTATGTGATGAGTATGTTAGTACTGTGAGATATATCTACGTGATCTTGGTAGTGGCAAGGGAGTCTGCTGGATAATAGATGAACTGTTAGGTGTTCGATTCCTATTGTGATCTGTTGTGTAGCCCCAAGTTATGGGCGCGTGAAGAATATTTTCTTGTCTCCTAGTTGGGAAGTGAAGTACATTACATATGGCGGATCAGTTCTGGTTGCAGAAATTGAGCCGAGGATGGCACGTGTGAACGAAAATTTTGATAAAGGTTATGCGATGCTTCGTAGATGTGTGAAAATATTAGGATGTCTCGAGCTATTGCTGGTAAAGGATGCTTAGTGTATAGAGAAGGAAGATGGTTGCTTGTATTGGTATGAGATCATGTCCTGCGATGTCGGAGTGCTAATAAGGCACGAGTAGTTCTGTTCGTTAAGTCAGATAAATTACAGTTGGTATCACAGCCGACTCTCCAGTGTACGATGGGTAGGTACCCACAATGAAGGCGTTGTGTCCTTGTTGGTGGGGTGAGTTCGGTGGTAACGTAGTTCACTGTAGCTCGCAAGAGTCCCACATTGGAAATGAGAGGGGGAGTCCTGGGCTATATTAGTAGGGATTGGACCTACATATGTAGACACGTTTTGGGGGTAACTTAGTTCCCTGAAAACAAATCCGTGCGGGCTAGGCCCAAAGCGGACAATATCTACACTGTGTTTTCATTGGAAAAGATCAAGACTTGTGGTATTTTGTACTAACTACGGGATTCTACGTATCAGTATCTGGGGAGTAATGGTAACGAATTCAAAATTCGCAGGAAGTTCTTCAAAGTAAAGTACTCTGGAAAGCGGTATTTATGGGAACGATTGAGAGGGTATTCAGTGGCCTATGGGCCTCAGACAGTATGGCCTTATGTTCGAGTCTCGTGTGGTAGACCTGGGTTGAGGCATTTTGGTGCTATAGCAAGAAAGAATACCGAGTTAATGATGAATCTGGACTGAAAATTTGATAAATGGGATAGCTTGATAATAGACCGAAATGATATGGTAAGGGTACGAGTAATTCTTTGTATGTGTTCGAGGTAATGAGCCCTTACAGGAATTGTGCAGCAAAAGCTCTTGGGTTTTGACGACTTGCTTAGCGTGATTTGGTTAGAAGGATTCAGTCATGGCGGTTAGTTGTGCAATTGAAATTGGGAGAGTTCTTGTTGATTGCTACCATGGTTGAAGAGGTGCATCTTCTCCGAATATGAGAGGCATGCGATGTGTAAAGATTTTTTTCTAGATGAGAGTTATGGAAGTTCGCGAGGAGATGAGTCTCAGTTCAGGTTAGAAAGGAAATTCATAAAGCACTTATGCAGCGGGAAGCTTCAGATAATCAAGTAAAATGGTATGGCTATTTGAAAGTGATTCGATGAGAGTATATATTTCAGAGAAAGGGTAATGTGATTAAGTTGATGGCACTTCGGTAATAATGCGACATTCTCTTGATAGATCGACTGTTGATATCTGAGTTTGTTTGGTGGCACAGGGGGAATTTTGGGAATATCTTTCATGGAATAATTGGGTACTTGAGGTGTAACATGTATTCACACGGTGGGATTTGGGATCAGGTTCAGTGATTCGTGTGCTGTATGAAGTTGGAGACTGGGAGTTCTCAGGTACAGACTATGTAGTGGTTGTGGATCGTGTGTAGCATCACCATTTAGCGGCTATTGGGATTTGGAAGCCCTAGTGGATCTTTCTTTGCTTGGTATATTAGATTCTGGATATGATATTGGGGTGTATATTGGTTGTCTCAGTGTTGGATTATTCTAGACTATTGTGCTATGGGTTATGCCGGAAATTCCACATGTTGTGTGGCGGGGTGTATCAGATTATGTTATAGTATAGTGGTTTGTACCCCAAAGACCAGCGGACGGCTGGGAAAGATTGCTTTCCTTTATTGGGCCTTTGTGACGGACATCAGCATAGAGGTTTCTACCATTGATTCAGTTCCGGTATTGAGGGACTTTTCTTTTCGGATGCGTGTTCTAGTATGAGTTGACTCGGTTGGCCCCGAATTGTATTGTCGAGTGATAGGTTGACTCGACCGATGCTGAGCTTATCAGCTATCTGAGAGATCTATGAGTTATCTTCTGCGTTGTGAGACGTTCTGATTTACGGACTATGGGCACATATGGTGCGGTGATATCGGGATTCATAGTGAAAGTTGAGAGGAAAAAAACCTCAGTTGCGCTTGAGTTTTGTAGCTTATAACGCTATATGTTGATATTGTATGCACTTAGTATGCTTAAGACCGGTACTCGGTATCTTGTTGTAATGAGCAAATTTGGCTCGATGTGCATCTCCTTTTGTGAGATATATATATATATATATATATATATAT
>MU698347.1:3760-30403 GCA_026770625.1 Nicotiana glauca
GGAGCATGTTGTGGGAAAGGTAACAATTCCAAGCAAAAGTCATCAAATAACGAAGGAAGCAACATAACTCAGACACTAATAAAGAATCAGAAATCAATAAGTGCACGGCATCACCCTTCGTGCTTTTACTCTTGTACTCACCAAGAAATGATATAATAAAAATATGCACGACATCACCTTTCGTGCTTTTACTCTCTTTCCTCACCAAAGCAATTATATGATAAAATGTGTACGACATCACCCTTCGTGCTTTTACTCTCTTTCCTTACATATAATAAATAGAATCAGCACGGAATGGTACATCGTGCGACACGGCATCACCCTTTGTGCTTTACACTCTTTCCTCACAATATCAACAATGCACGGCATCACCCTTCATGCTTTAACACTCTTCCTCACCCAAAAAACAATGACAAACAAGGGCAAGGTAAATAAACAAGAACATATAGAAATCCCGGTAAAGGAACAACAATTAACAATTAAATCCCGGCAAGGGAACAATAATTAAATAATTAAATCCCGATAAGGGAACAACAATTAAATAATTAAATCCCGGCAAGGGAACAACAATTAAATAATTAAATCCCGGCAAAGGAACATTTCAATAACTTTTTCTCTATCTTTCACTTATACTTCATAACTCGCTTTACCACTTGAGCCAATACTCCAAAGGGTTCAATCAACTCATATACTTTCACAATTTATAATATAACTCGAGCCAGTGCTCCAATGTGTTCAAAGGTCTCAATTCCTTCCACAAACTTTTCACAACAACTAGAAATCATCACCAAAGCGTGAAGAATACAATAAAATTAAAATATTCACAATATAAAGACCCACGGTCATGCTAGACACCAACGTATAGGTACTCGTCACCATGCCTATATATCGTACACGACTAGTACCACATAGCAAATAGGACTAAACTCTTAATCCCTCAAGCTAAGGTTAGATGAAACACTTACCTCGAACTTTCACGGTCAACTCAATCCTCAAAAACCGCCTTTCCTTTTGAATTCGGCTCCAAATCAATTGTATCTATACATATATGACTTCATAACATCAAATAATGCTAAACAATTCGAATCCAATGCCTAATTATAGCTTTTCAATCATTTTTCCTAAAAACCCAAAAATAGACCCCGAGCCTGCTTGGTCAAAACACCAGGTTCAGACCAAAATCAAATCCCCCATGCACCCACGAGCCCAAATATATAACTATTTCCAAAATTTGACCCCAAAACGAGGTCTAAATCACCATTAATCAAAAAGCCCTAGTTCTACCCAAATCCCTAATTTTCTACCCTTAATCACATGTTTTAGGCCTAGAAATTCAATAGATGTTGATGGAAATGGAAGAAAATGAGTTAAAAATTACTTACCCAAGACGTTTTGGTGAAAAAGTGCTTCAAGGATCGCCTAGGAGCTTTGGAGAAGAAGAAGTTTTGTAAAATTTTGAGAAGTCCTGTAAGTGTTCTGTTTTGGGTTTTTAAAATTCATTGGGTGATTTAATTCTACGTGTTTGCGATAGACACCTCGCGTTCGCGATGGGTCAGGCTGTTAGGCATTCGCGTTCACGTTAAGGGTCTCGCGTTCGCGAAGCTTTAGCTTTTCGAGCCTCGCGTTCGCGTGCCAAGCATTCGCGATGAACAAATCTGGTGACCCCTCCCGTGATCCCTATGAATTTGCAAGCGGATGGACGCGTTCGTGAAGGGTCTTCCCCTAGCTTTGCGTTCCCAAAGAAGAAACTGGCATTCGGGGATTTTTCCTTATGCGTTCGCGAGTTGGACTATGCGAACACGAAGAGCAATTTCCCTATGCATTGACTGCAGAAAATTTGCAACATTTTCTAAGTTCAAAACTATTTCGAAACACATTCGAAACACACCCGAGCCCTCGGGGCTCCTAACCAAATAAATGTACTAACTCAACAACATCATATGAACTTATCCGTGCGATCAAATCGCCTAAATAATGCAACGACCCGACTAGTCGTTTTGCCTTTTTGAACCCCGTTACCCTAAATAAAACTTCCCGTACTTGCTTTAGCTAATTTACGACTTTCGAGGACAGTTAGTTCGGGAGTTGGGAGAGTTTTGAGTGAAATATGTCCAATTGTTTCTTTAAGATTCTCTTAAAAGGCCAAGTTTGACTTCGGTTAACTTTTTGGGAAAACAGACCCAGACTCGTGATTTGACGGTCGTGGAAGGTCCGTGGGAAAATATGGGACCTGGGCGTATTCCCAGAATTGAATTCTGAGGTCCCTAGCCCGAGTGATGAATTTTTATTGAAAATTGTTAAATTGAAATCCTAAGAGTTTAATAAAAAGGAAAAACGGCTTGATCACATTGATATCGGGCTCGTATGTTGGTTTCAGAGTCCGGAGGTTCAGTATAATATTTTAATCTTGTCTGTGAAATTTGGTGAGAAACGGGACTGATTTGACATGATTCGGATGTCCGGTTGAAAAGATAGGAATTTGGGTGTTCTTGAGGATTTCATGCGTTTTAGTGTTGAATCCGTGGTGTTAGGTGTTAATTCAACGATTGGATTGCTTGAGCAAGTTTGCACAATGTTGTAGGACTTGCGTGAGTGTTCGGAGTGGAGCCCCGATGGCTCGGGTAAGATTCGTGCATGGTCGGAGGTAAGAAAACACAACAGTTTTGCTGGTATTTTTGCTGCCGTTGCAGGTCTTGCAATTGCGAGATGGCCATTGCAATTGCGAACTCGAAATTGTGAGAATTTCTTCCCATTTGCAAACTTGACCGGCTGGGCAGTGGTCGCATTTGCGAACCATTTATTCGTATTTGCGAGCCCAGCAGGGTCCGCATTTGTGACCCATGCATCACATTTCCGATCAAAGCAGGTAAGGGCCAAGTTCGCATTTGCGAACCTTTTGTCGCAATTGTGACCTCGCATTTGCGAGCCTGGTGTCGCAAATGCGACATCAGGGGCCTGGGCATAGCTTTTAAAAACGGGACTTAGAGCATTTATTTCATTTCTACTCTATATTTGGGCAATCTTGGAGCTTCCAAAGAGGGAATTTCAACATAGCATTGTGAGGTAAGTAATTTCCATTCATCCTTAGTTTAAATACATGTACATTAGGTAGATTAAGCACTAAAAACTAGGTAAAATCAAAGGGGTTAGAGCTAGACCTAGGGTTTTAATAAAACTAAGATTTAACCATGAAATTTGCTATGAAATGGACTAAAAATCATATATTATTGATCCTTATATTGTAGAGAACAACTTTCTTCAAAAAATCTCGGAATCCGGGCAAGTGGGCCCGGGGTCGGAAATTAGGAAACTTGTGAAAAAGGTTGTGAAATTGATTAAATAGTTAGGATTCGATCTTGTAAGCCTATATTGACTAGTTCTTACTTCCTTTAACTAGTTCGTGATCGTTCGGCTCCGAATTGAGGGCTTGGGCTTGTTTTAGATATTGGAAGTGCGCTTTGGAGCAAGGTGAGTCTCCCTTCTAACCTTGTAAGAGGGAATTGTCCCCATAGACATAATAAATGAGAATTTGCTACTAAGTGCGGGGGCTATGTACATACTAGGTGACGAGAGTCCGTGCGTAGCTACTATGATATTAATTGCTTGGGTAGTTTAGGACCCACATCATGCCTAAATATGAGATATCTTTTATTTAAATTGCCAACATGATCATTTATGATATGCTAGAGACTTGAGAGAAATAAAAAATGAACATATGAACTTATTTAACCTTTGTAAGAGTTTCCTTGTATATGAATTGGCCTTTGTGTGCATCCTTGATGTTTTCTTGATATCTATGGATCGGGCCGATCGCCTCGGTGTGAATAGATGTATCTATGGTTCGCGTCGTTCGACCCTCGACAGTGCACAGTTTATTTTCTATTGGAGCGGGCTGTCGACCTCGCCATGATTGCGCATGATATATATGTGTTGATGCTTAGACATGACATGCCTACTTGCTAAGTAAAATTTGAAAAAAAATGCAAATGAAAACTGAAATAAAGTCAAGAACCTGATTATTGCTTTTCATTATAACTTGCTAAATATTGGAGACTTTCATGCTTAGCATAAAACATTATTATTATATTATCTTGACCCTTGTAAGTATCAAGTCGACCTCTCGTCTTTACTTCTTTGAGATTATACGAGATACTTACTGGGTACATATTATTTATGTGCTCATACTACACTTCTGTACTTAATTGTACAGGGTCTGAGGATGATACATCTGGTTACCGGTCTGGTGCACGCCTTTGAGTTTGTGGTAGAGACTTCCATGGTGAGCTGCTTCCTTCCTATGCTGCTCAGCAGCCGGATGGAGTCTACCTTTACTTTTTCTGTCTTTCTTTAACTCAGACAGTAGTATAGAGATATTCTTTTGTATATTCTACTAGATGTCCGTACTTGTGACGCCAGGTCTTGGCGCACATATGTATTAGTAGACTTACTTTTGGATTGTATTATTATGTTACTTACCTTATCTATCACTTTCGGTTTTGAATCCAAATTGGAGTATTTAACTCTCTCAAATTCCGATAAGATTAACATAAGAAGTTATAAATGTTTCCGCATTGGCTTGCCTGGAAACGGTGTCGGGCGCCTTCATGACCTGTTACGGAAATGGGTCGTGATAACATGGTATTAGAGCACTAGGTTCACGTAGGTCTCACAAGTTATGGGCAAACCTAATAGAGTCTTGTATATCGGTATGGAGACGCCTGTATTTATCTTCGAGAGGCTATAAGGTATTAGGAAATACTACTCTTTATTCATTTCCTATCGTGTAGTGGTTAGTGTACTAAATTCCCCTCTTATATTCTCTCAGAAATAGTGAGGACTCGTACCGCTGACATTCAGGACCCGGGAGGAGCTGCTCCCCCCGTTTCTAGAGGCCGAGGCAGAGGCCGGGGGAGGGCACCGGCCCGTGGTAGGGGATGAGGGCATCCTAGAGCCATTCCAGTAGCACCATCAGTGGATCTTGTGAGGGATCCTATTATTGAGGAGCAGGGTTAGGTGCCCGCAGCTGAGCCTACCCCGGTGGATTTCATGACAGTACCGGGATTTCAGGAGGTCATGGGCCGTATGCTACAGTTCATGGACACTATGACTCGGGCTGGTTTATTTCCAGCAGACCCAGCGACTTCGCAGACAGGAGGGGGAGCCCAGACCCCTACTGCTCAGGCTCCGGTTCACACAACTGTGGTATATCACACTTCGGGTGCACTACCCGTTGATGGGGCTCAGCCAATCGCTCTAGTGGCACCCCAGCCTAGGCCAGCTGTGGACGGTGATCCGCAGAAGTTACTGGACAGATGGACTAGGCTTCACCCTCTAGTATTCGGGGGTGAGCATCATGAGGATGCTCAGGACTTCATTGACAGGTGCAGGGACAGACTGCACAACATGAGGATATTGGACTCACATGGAGTTGACTTCACTACTTTTCAGCTGGAGGGTAGGGCCCGTAGATGGTGGCAGTCTTATGCACTTGGTAGGCCAGCAGGTTCTCTTCCCCTCACTTGGGGTCAGTTCACACAGTTATTCCTGTATCGATACATTCCACCCTCTGAGAGGGAAGAGCTACAGTATCAGTTTGAGCATCTAGAGTAGGGTCAGATGTTAGTGACCAATTATGAGGCAAGGTTCTTTGAGTTGTCTCGCCATTCACTCATGATACTTCCCGCAGAGGTAGAGAGGGTACGGAAATTTGTTACGAGGTTACACCCCACTATCCGTTCTGGTATGGCCCCAGAGGTAGAGATGGGTACAGGGTATCAGCTAGTGATTGAGATTGCTCACAGGATTGAGTGTTATCGTCTAAGGGGTAGAGAGTAGATGTAGCAGAATAAGAGGGCTAGATTCTCCGGAGAGTTCAGAGGCGCCCCAGCTAGGGGTAGAGGTCAGTTTGGGAGGGGTCAATGATAATAGGTGAATTGAACTATGATTAAGCCTCAAAAGAACCACCTTCTTGTGGAGTTTTTATGGTAGAAGTGATAACAAAATGCTCTTATTAGTGCTTTTTATGTTTTGCAGGTTAAATACAATAAAAGAAGGCTATGGAGTACTTTTGGGATCAATTATGGAGGAAAAGAGGCCAATCGCACAATATCTACCAAATGCACCATGTGAAATGAACAAACTGTTCTAATTATAGCAAAGATCACCTCACGGACTGCCAAAAAGTTGTCCTACGTTAGAAGCGTCCAATTAATTCAAGCTGTGTTGTTTGGCATCCAATCATATTGGGCACAAATATTCCCACTACCAGCTAAAGTGATCAACTTACTATATGCTTATTGGAGAAGCTACATGTGGTCTGGGGGGAATGAGATTACAAAGAAGGCTCTCATTGCCTGGGAGAAGGTATGTCTGCCAAAAACAGAGAGTGGTCTTAATCTTAGCAACCTGCATACTTGGAACACAACTTCCATTGCTAAGACTTTCTGGGACTTAGCTCACAAGACAGACAAGTTGTGGATTAAGTGGATCCATACAGTGTACATAAAGGAGCAGAACATTTACTATATGCCAATCCCTATAAATGCAAGCTGGATGGTTAGGAAAATCTTGGAAGAAAGGAAGACCATAATGCTGCTACAAAGACCATTAGAGGCTAAGAAGAGCATTATTAGACAGATATACCTCCAATTGATTCCAATATTGCCCAAAGTTACCTGGAGATCTTTAATGTGCAATAATGATGCTAGACCTAAGGCAAAAATCACAATGTGGCTCCAGTGCCAAGGTAGACTACTAACTGTAGACAGGCTTAAGAAATGGGGACTCAAAGTGAATGACTTATGTGTGCTATGTAATATCAACTTGGAGACAAGGGAGCACTTGTTTGCTGAATGTAACTATGCTAAAAGGCTGTGGAACAGATTGAAACAATGGGCACAGATTTAGAACACTGATGGGGCAACATGGGAGAGGTAGCTACAAGTCATCTGCCAGCAAACAAGAGGCAAGTCAGCTGCTACAAAGCTTCTCAAGATGATATATGTTGCATACACGCATGCACTGTGGAAAGAAAGGAACCGGAGAATTTTTCAACAAACATTCAGAGAGCATACAAGCTTGGCAAGAGAGATAGTCTGCATATGTAACTATAGGGCCACAGGAAAGGTAAAAACATTGATACAAAAGCTGTATTTCTAGCATAGATTCAGGATGGTAGCTCAGAACATGCTAAGATAGCTTTGTCATTTTCATTGTAGTTTATTCATGAGAGAGTATAGATAGCTGGGAGTAGCTATGCTCTAATATGTAATGCCTTCACTTTTGGTGATTAATAAAAAAATTTAATTACCAAAAAAAAGAAATAAACGAACAAGAGCCGGAGATGAACTGTCGCAGTCCCGGCGTAACCGCGGCCGGACCGCGGCGAGAAGTAGATTCAGATTCAGAGAGGTCATTTGGCTGCGGTCCTAGCGTGACTGCGGTAGGACCGTGGCAGGCGGCAAAAAGTTGAGGGACTAAAGTGCAAATTTCGGAATTCTTAGCCCAAAACCCTATTTAAACACTAGAACTCGCCCAAGGGAGGCATGTAATGTTTTAGAGAGTACTTTGGCAAGAAAAACAAGTGTGAGAGATCACCCAAAACATCATTACTCTTATTTTTCTTTATTTTTCTTGCAATTTATGATTATGAATCTTTTAGTATTTTTCTCCCCCATTATCATGAGTAGCTAAAAACCTTAATCTAAGGTTTTGGTGGAACCCGTTGGGAATAACTTGGTTGTTTATTAATATAATTGGATTTGGTTGTTAATCTCTAATTGTTCATCTATGTTTTGATTGTGGATTAGTTGAAAGGGCCCTCAATTATCCGTTCCTATTTATTATGTATCTTGTTGAGAGAGAGAGTGCATATTTAGGTGATTGTATGAACAACATCACTCCCGGAGTATAGACGAGAGTCATAACTGAGGGTTTAGGGGTTGGATTAGAGATAACGAAACCCCGGGTGCAATCTAAGTGAACTGTACTGTGAAATTAGCCAGTGTAGCTTGAGAGAGTGCGTCTAGTAGATTATCATAATTACTTGAGAGAGAATTCTGATACATTGAGAGTTCATGATTGTTAGAGACAATTAAATCATAGTTGTAAGACATATACAACCAAGGAAATTACCAACGGGGGAAACCATTGCCTTAGACTTTATTTCTACTATTTACACATCAAGTTTAGTTAATTTTTAGTTATTAGTTACTTTCAGTCTTTAGTTATTAGAAAATCAACCTTTGTGAATTAGAAAGTTTGGGAAAACAGATAGTGTGAATTTAGTGAATCCGACAGTAGTAATTGATAGGTTAATTCTCTGTGGTTCGACTCTGGGCAATAATACTCGGATTATATTTGCAACGCCCGCATTGTCTTTTGTGAGACTCAGTTGAACGTGTTCAAATTTTGGCGCCGTTGCTGGGGAACTAACGGTGTTATCAATTACAATTGAAAGAAATACAAAAATTCCAAGTGTAATCCGTTTTCTCTATACCAACCTTTTCATTGAAATTCTAACGGTTGAAATCCTGTGGAAAGCATGTGTATGCCTAGAAATTCATCGAGGACTGGAGAACTAATAGAAGGACTCTCAGATCCCCGAGAAAATATTCAGGGCATTGAACCGTGCCAACAAAGGACTTCAACAAACTCAGCCAACACACCAACTCGAATTTGACATGGGTGACGCGAACAACGCCAACGAAAACAACAGGAGTGAGCAAGTTAACTTACAAGTCAGAGGAGTGGCACCTCTTGTGCCAGAGGCTGCACTTTATGACTGGGCACAACCTACAACTGACAATCTGGCCACTGCCATAGCTGTGCCTGCAATTCAAGCGGAGATATTCCATATCACCAACAACATGCTGCATCTGTTGCGGAATAAAGGACTGTTCTCTGGGTCAAGCATTGAAGACCCACAACAACACTTGAAAACTTTTCTGTCAATTTTCATGACCCAAAGGCAGCCTAATGTGACTCCTGAAGCTATCAAGCTGCTCATGTTCCCATTCTCAGTAATCGGGGCATCTGAGACTTGGTTAAATTTGCTCCCGATCAACTCTATTACCACTTGGGAGGAATTAGTCAAGCAGTTCCTGAACAAGTTCTATCCGCCTAACAAGACTGCACAGCAGATTGATGACATATTGCAGTATAGGCAGCATTCCACTGAGTCCTTGCAAGAAACTTGGGAGAGATTTAAAGGGATGCTTGTGAAGTGTCCTCATCATGGCATTCCAGACCAGATGCTCGGTCAGAGATTCTACAGGGGTCTAACTGACAACTTGAAAGTGAATGTGGATGCTTCAGCTGGAGGTGCGTTCTTAAGCAAAACATTCACCGAGTGCAAAATTCTCGTCGATAAGATGTCACAAAATGCGGGGTGGATGACTAGAGGTGCAACACTGGCACCCATAGTGCATTCAGTTCCACTGGATCCCAATAATTCGCAGGAAGAGAACATGGCCACACTCCTAACCCAGAGGAGCTTACTGACAAAGAAGATTGATGAGATGGGTACAAAACAGGTGCACATCATTGACACGACGAATGGAGGTCTATGTACACCGTGTATTAATAAGTCCGATGTGTGTTCGTGGAGTGGAGAAGGTGAAAATAAAGGGGTCCGTGAAGATATGAATTATGTCAACAATTATGGGGGCCAGAGATAAGGAGCACAATAGTGGAGACCGCAGCAAAATCAGCAGTACAGGCCTAATATGCAGCAGCCTGGGGGTATGCACCCTCAAAACTAATTAGTGCCAGTGCCTTATCAGAAACCACAGGGTTATCCATAACAGAATCAGCAGCAACTAGTTTATCAACCACCCCCTCAGCAACAAGACAACAACATGGTAGAGATCTGGGGTATGCTTTAACAACTTATTGGGACAAATAATAAAGTGTAGGAAAAATTGGCAGTGCATGATTCAACCATAAAGAATATTGAAACGCAGTTGGGTCAGTTGTCCATAGCATTGAACAGTTGTCCCCAGGAACTTTACCTGCAGACACAAACATAAACCCCAAGGAGCAAAACCCAAATCGGTTGATGGCAGTCAATCTCAGGAATGGTAGAGATTTAGATAGAGAGAAGGAAATTGCACATGCCAGCAAGAATACTACACCAGCTACTCCAGTTCAATTAGAGGAAGAAGAACTAGTGGAACTCACTGAAGTAGTGGTTGAACGGAGTCAGGAGGAAAAAGGCAAAGAAAAGGAGACCGAGCAAGTTGCAGAACAGGTGGCACCTCTTATTCCAGAAACTCCTAACAAAGAGAAGACAGCAAGCAATGCACAAAAGGTGATCTCTGCACCCTTCCCTCAGATACTGGTCAAGCAAAAGAAGGTAGACCAATATAAAAAGTTCATGGAGATGCTGCATCAAATCCAGTTTAATATTCCATTGATGGATGCCTTAAGGGAGATGCCCAGTTATGCCAAGATGATGAAAGATTTAATGTCAAGGAAGTTTGATTTTCAGGATCTATCCACCGTAACTCTAACACAGACCTGTAGCGCAGTGGTGGCAAAACTGATAGACCAAAAAATGTCTGATCCAGGTAGCTTTACTATTCCATGCACCATTGGGAGTTATGACTTTGCAAAGGCATTATGTGATTTGGGAGCCAGCATAAATTTGATGCTACTACCAGTATACACCAGATTGGGCATCGGCCGAGCCTGGCCGACTTCTATGCTACTCCAGTTGGTTGATCGCATTGTGAAAAGGCCAACTAGTATTCTTGATGATGTGCTGGTGCAAGTGGGGAAGTTCGTGTTCCCTGCAGACTTTGTGATTATAGATTGTCAGGTAGATGAGGAGATACCCCTTATTTTGGGGAGACCATTCTTAGCCACTGGGAGAGCACTGATAGACTGTGAGACTGGGAACTTAAAATGAGATTGAACGATAAAGAAGTCATATTCAATGTTCAGCAATAAATGAGGAGACCCAGTGAATATGCAAATTACTCTCTAGTGGAAGCAGTGGATGTAATTCTGCAAGAGGATGATAGGGCCCTAACTGTGAGGGATCCATTGGAGGCATGCCTGACAAATTTAGAAGAAATGGATGGAGAGGGGTTAGCTGAATGGGTAATGGCATTGGAAGGCCGAGGGTTTTGGTCAAGGGAGCCTCAGTTCGAGTCCTTTGAGCTGGAGAAAAGGGTCACTTCTCCAGCCAAGCCATCAATAGAGGAACCACACAAGCTGGAGCTGAAGCCGCTCCCATACCACCTCAGGTATGCATTCCTAGGCCCTGATTCAACCTTACCTGTTATTATATCATCCTATTTGCTAGATGTGCAGGTAGAGCAGCTTTTGCAGGTACTGAAGGATAACAAGACTACCATTGGTTGGACCACGGCAGACATAAAGGGTATCAGCCCAGCTTTCTGTATGTATAAGATTCTCCTGGAAGAAGGGTACAGACCTTCCAGGTAACATCAGCGAAGGCTGAACCCTAACATAAAAGAGGTTGTAAAGAAAGAGGTGATCAAATAGTTAGATGCGGGAACCATCTTCCCCATCTCTGATAGTAATTGGGTCAGCCCTGTCCAGTGTGTCCCGAAAAAAGGGGGAATGATTGTTGTGAAAAATGACAACAATGAGTTGATCTTAACTCGTACAGTCACAGGGTGGCAAATCTACATGGATTACCAGAAATTGAACGCCGCCACCCGCAAGGACCACTTTCCCTTGCCCTTTATTGACCAAATGTTGGACAGGCTGGCTGGAAGATCGCACTTTTGTTTCCTAGATGGATATTCGGGGTACAAGCAGATATCAATAGCCCCTGAAGATAGAGATAAAACATCCTTCACCTATCCGTATGGCATCTTTGCCTTTCGGAGAATGCCCTTTGGGCTTTGTAATGCACCATCGACTTTTCAATTGTGCATGCTAGCCATCTTCATAGATATGGTGGAGGATATTATGGAGGTCTTTATGGATGATTTCTCTGTGGCGGGATATTCATTCGAAGACTGTCTTCACAACTTAAGTAGAGTGCTCAAAAGATGTGTGGAGACAAACTTGGTGTTAAATTGGGAGAAGTGCCATTTTATGGTACAAGAAGGGATAGTCCTGGGACATCGAGTGTCCAGAAAAGGTATTGAGGTCGACCATGCTAAGGTTGACGTGATTGAGAAGTTACCACTGCCAAATTCACTTAAGGCAGTGAGAAGTTTCCTTGGTCACGCCGGGTTCTACCGGCATTTCATAAAAGATTTTTCCAAAATTGCTAACACATTATGCAAACTCCTTGAAAAGGATCAGCCCTTTGTGTTTTCTAATGATTGCAGGTTGGCATTTGAGGAACTGAAGAAAAAGTTGATAACTGCACCCATCATTGTTGCCCCCGACTGGGAGCAGCCATTTGAGCTGATAAGTGATGCAAGCGATTATGATATAGGAGCAGTCTTGGGCCAGAGAAAAGATAAGTTGATGCACCCAATTTACTATGCAATCAGAATGCTAAGTGGTGCACAGCTCAACTACACTGTGACGGAGAAGGAGATGTTAGCAGTCGTGTTTTCTTTTGACAAGTTCCGATCATATCTGATTGGTTCCAAGGTAATTGTGTATACTTTACATGCAGCTCTCAGGTACCTCATTGAGAAAAAGGAGTCTAAGCTACGCCTGATTCGTTGGGTGCTGCTGTTGCAAGAATTTGACCTCAAAAAAATTCGTGACCGTAAGGGCACTGAAAATCAAGTTGCTGATCATCTATCACGGCTTGAAGGAGCTGAAAAATCAGTCGAGGTCGAAGAGATTCTGGAAACCTTTCCAGATGAGCAGCTGCTCGCAGCCAGTCTTGAGGACGCACCATGGTATGCAGATTTTACAAACTACCTGTCCTGTGGTATTGTTCCCTATGACCTTTCACCTGTCCAAAAGAAAAAGTTCTTTCGTGATTGCCGCATATATTATTGGGATGAACCTCATTTGTTTCGAATATGTGTTGATAACATTATCCGGAGGTGTGTCCCCGAGATAGAACAATCTTCAATTTTGCAGGCTTGTCATGCATCAGCATATGGAGGACATTTTGGAGGTGTCAGAACAGCTGCAAAAGTGCTGGAGGACAGATTCTTTTGGATAACTGTGTTTAGAGATGCACACCTCTAGGTAAAGGGCTGAAATGAATGCCAGAGGACGGGAAACATTTCCCGTCGTCATGATATGCCAATGAAACCAATTCAAGAAGTAGAGGTGTTGATATTTGGGGGATTGACTTTATGGGTCCTTCGTCAGCTCATTCGACAATAAATACATACTTGTGGCGGTGGATTATGTGTCTAAATGGGTGGAAGTTGAAGTCGTGCCCACCAATGATGCACGAGTGGTGGTCGAATTTTTGAAAAAGTACATATTCACCTGGTTTGGGATACCAAGAGTGATCATCAGTGACGGAAGCACTCACTTCTGCAACAGAGCCTTCGAAAAATTACTTGCTAAGTATGATGTGCACCACAAGGTAGCTACTCCCTACCATCCCCAGACCAATAGGCAAGTTGAGGTGTCCAACAGGGAGATTAAGAGTGTACTAATGAAGACTGTGAATGCAACCCGAACTGATGGGGCAAAGAAGATGGATGACGCACTCTGGGCCTATAGAACAGCGTTCAAAACACCAATAGGTATGTCACCATACAAGTTGGTATTTGGGAAGGCATGTAATCTACCTGTGGAGTTAGAACATTTTGCTTGGTGGTCGCTGAAACAATTGAACATGGATCCTAAAGCAGCTGGACAAAATCGACTGACGGAGCTGCATTAGCTGGAAGAATTTCGGTATCAAGCCTTTCAAAGCACGAGGCTTTACGAAGAACGAATGAAGAAAATGCATGACAAGCACATCGTGGACAGAAACTTTAAACCCGGTGGCATGGTACTATTGTATAATTCACGGTTGAGATTGTTTTCGGGTAAGTTAAAATCCCGATGGTCTGGGCCATTCAGAGTGGTGCAAATGTTTGCAAGTGGAGCTATTGAGATTGATTCGGAAGATGGGAAAAACAAATTCTCCGTCAATGGACAAAGGTTGAAACATTACCTTGGAATCGCTGCAGAAAAAGGGGATACAATGGTGACCAATTTAAAAGAGCCCCAATACGAAAATGAGGAGTAAGAGCTCAACTACTTGCATCGTGCCGCGATGTTAAATCAGGTGCTGTGTGGGACTCAACCCACGAATTTGTTGTAAGTGTAATGTATAACTTCATATAAAAAACATTAGTATCCGAAAAATGCCCAGACCGCGATCCCAGCGTAACGGCGGCTGGACCGCAGTCAAACACATCCTCTGAACCTTGTCTACCGCGGTCCCAGCGTAACTGCGGTAGGACTGCGGTTAAACACCTTCTTTGAACCTGGTCTACCCCGGTCCCAGCATAATCGCGGTAGGACCGCGGCAGCCCAGGTCGTGCCCAGGTCAGGTAAGTTCCGAAAATTTTTAAATTTTTTTTCTTTTTCTCCCCCCCTCCCCCCTTAACTACCCTACCCCATTCTTTTTTTCCCCAAAACACACGATTAACCCACCCCACCCCCCATTCACTATTTTCTCTCATCCCCCTCTCCTTCATCTTCTTCCTCACAAAACCCTAACCCCCAATCTCCCCCAAATTCTTCTTCTTCCACTCACTCCATTCATCTCCAAGGTAAGTTTCCTCTCTTCTCTTCCCTTTTCTTCAACTAGCTTAGTGTAATTTAGTTTTCACTAACCCTAGGTTGTGTTGTAATGTAAAAAAATTATTTTTTTCTTTGTTTTTCTCCATCATTTGCTTATTTTGGCCATGATTGATGCTGAGATGGTTGGGTTTTCATTGTGCTTAACTTGTGGGGGATTTGTAGTATGTTTGGAGTCCTAACAAATTTTTTTAGGGTGAAGCGTGGTGGAGGGGCCTAAATGGCCGAAAATTAGGGGTGTGTTGTAGATTTTGGAGCACTTTGTGCTCGTCTTAATTGGTGGTGGTGGTGGTTGTTGACGTATTTCACTGGAGAAGGGTTTTTTGGGGTATTATTTGGAGACATGGACAAATTGATCGTGGTGTGAGGTAGTAGTAGAGGTTGGCCACTTGGGGCAACTAGTAATTGGGTATTCTAGCATTGTTTGGACTATGAAAACTGCTTAGTACCATCGGGTGGCGAAGTCTAAGTAACCATTCGAATGGCACTTTTTAGGATGCATCTGATAGTTTCCCTGAATTGTTTGCAGGTACCATGGCCCGAAAAAGGCACAGAGGCTCGGCAAGCACTTCCTACGGGCCAACATATGATGAAACCAGGTTCCAGTCTCTTGGGACACTATGATTGCAATAATATGCGCAGATGGTCAACCAACCTGGATACAGGAAAACATTACCCTCCACTCCAAGTCCTTCACACATGAGGCCAAGTACTGGTTCACAATCATTTGCAGCTGGTTCTTGACCACAAGCAACACGACAGATGTGAACCACCTACGAGCTCTACTGGTGTGGTGCTTTGTCACCAAGTGAGACTTTGATGCGGCGCGACTTATTGGTGATGAAATGATCCTTCGATCATCTCTGCAGTCTAAGGGGTTTTACTTCCCCTAATTGGTAATGAGATTGTGTCTGCTAAAGGGTGTCCCCAGCAGTCCTACAGATGGAGCCTTGCCCACAAAAACACCATTCAGAACTTCTAAGATCACAGTGGGCAGAGATGCACCCACAACCATTGAGATTGATGATGAGGATGACGCCCTAGCAACCATGGTGTAAGCACGTGATTTTTGCACTGTATGAGAATTACTCCCAAAAATTCAAAATAAAATAATTTTGTATCGTTTGCAATTATTGTGGATTTTGTATTATTTTTCTTTTATTGTTTGCACTTGTGTGTGTGTGTTTATATGTTTAAATTAATAAAAATAAAAAATATGTCAAATTTTGCATTTAGGATTTAACTTACAATTAAAAGTAATTAAGTTTGTTTTACAAAAACTAAAATCACAAAAATATGTATTTTTGCATTTTTTAGCATCTAATGTCTAAATTGTGTAATTTTAATTTAATTGATGTTTAATTTTGTGTGATAATTATTATTAGGAGTTTATTAGTATTTTAAGTTAATTTTGGTTTTATTAATTTAATTTAGGATTTTTAAGTTTAATTTTGGAGAAAATAAACGAAAAGAGAACAAAAAATAGAAGAAAATTCGGATTGGGCCATCTTTCAAATTAAACAAACCTGGCCCAAATATCTTACAAGTCCAACCCAAAACCCACCGAGTCAACCCGACCCGATCCGCCCCATAACCCAAACAACCCCCCTCATTTTTTTTTTAATTTTTCATTACACTACCTAAACAAACTCTAAACCTAAAACACCCGCCCCCTCTTCATCTTCTCCAAACAACCCATCACCCAAACAACCCCTCCAGCCATAGCTTCCCTTCCAGCCTTTCGTCTCCAGCCATGAACGACCACCCTCATCTCCAGCCTCAAATCCATGGTTGTTTGTCACCCTAACGACCAGCCCAGTTCCGCCATCTCTAGCCCCATTCCAGTCACGAACCACCAACATCCATGAAAGACCACCATCTCCAGCGAACCAACAGACCAGTCCCGTCCAGTCAAGCACACATTCCGACGAACCAGCTCTTTGCAACACCCTACACCATCGTCGACCACTCTCCGTCGACAAACCACCATTTTCCATCGACCACTTCACTGTCCGTCGACTTCATCGTCCCAAACGCACCACCCAAACGTCTAGTCACTTGTCAAACCAGTCAGCTTTGCCAGTGTGTTCATCAACTTCGCTGGTATGTTCGTCGTCATCGTCAGTCATCGTCTTCAGTCTACTCGCTGTTTGTCGTTTGTTTAAAACAATCGATGGCTGGACATATTTTGTTTCCGTAGAAGTTGAAATCTTCGTCCGAGATTCTGGTTCGATGTTGTTGATTTCGTTTAAAGTCGTTAATTATTGCTTCATTTCGGTTTAATCAAAAAGTTTCTTCAGGTTCGTCCTTCATTTTTTTGTTGTTGTTGTAGTTTTGTTAGTATGATTCTGTTTTAATAGTTGTGTAAAATATTTAGAGTTTATAACTTGTGTTTTATTTTTGTGTTCACTAGTCTACCATGCTTTAGCTTCATTTTGAATATCTCTTATTAAGTCACTGAATCCTTCATCTTGGTTTGGTTTTAATTTAAAGTTCAATTGATGATTGATTTTTAGTGATTTGAATCTACTTATTGTTCTGCTAAGTTTGTCTTTAATGTGAATCTGACCATGTTGTTGTCATAATGTTGTTGATTGGAAATTAGTTTCATGTGTTTAATTAGTTAATTGTTGAATTTGATTAGGAATTTAGTTATAGCTGTAGTGATTTGGTGTTTAATTAGGAATCAGTTTAGTTTGGGTCGGCTGATAATTTTGGTACAGATTGAAGGAACGGGGGTAGAATAATAATTTCAGGGGTAATACGGGAATTTAAAAACTTGCTGAATTATTCATGTTGAGTGCTCTGTCCACTAAGCTCTAATAATAGTAAAATAAGGCATTGTTTAATGCATAGTTGGGAACAAGACATAATGGTGTTAAAAGTTGTGATTAAAATACACCTACCCATGATTTAAATTAATTAATAGAGTGGACAAATGGAGTGGGGGACAAATGAATTAAACATGGCACAAGACACATAGTAATGGGCTGTAAGGGAATATCATGGGCAAAAGAATGGTCTTGATATTTGTTTAACTGTCTCAAAGGAGCTATAAGTGCTGGAAGTTTGGACAGAATAAGGGGTCCTTTTTTTGAATCCCTGGAGGTAAAAAAAATACTTTGAGAGCCGAAGAGAATAGAGGTCTTCTTTTAGTCCGAAAAAATCAGTCTTGTGAGTTCTTCCTTAATCAGTCTAAGAGAGAACTTCTTTTGAAAGCTTGAGAATCAGGGTTGTTCTATCGCATCTCTTGCATCTGGTTCCCTTCTGTTTCTGCCTGTGATTGCACTTTGGTTTGCTGGGTTTCAAGTGGTATTTCCTGGGTTGTGCTATTGGATTAACTGTTATTGTTGCATTGGGTTCTACTGGATTTTTCGTTAGTTTTTAAATCTGTCCCCGGGTTTTCTGCTTGCTGGTTACTACTGGTTGTTACTGGTTGTTGTTGTTTGTTGCTGTTGTTGTATACTACTACTACTTTGCTGATCTTCCTCTTCTTTGCTTCCTATACCAGGTACATGCCTATAACTTTGCAAATGTTGTAAGCTAAAACATGAAGCATGAATACATATGAAGAGTTGAAGTTATGAATTTGATTTAGTTTTTTTTACTGATTGTACTTAGGTCATTCTATATACTGTGAAAATTTCGGCCACCGGACAGTTTTTATAGTGATGTAGTCAATAATGTTCTATTATTTTAGCTTGTTCATTAGGCAGTACATAGGCAAGTGTTTGAATCCAGTTAATAACATCTTCTAGTAGTTAATCTCGTTAGTCTCAATGATCTAAAAATGTTAGTTTAAATTAATTAGAGAATGGGTAGTTTGTTTTAATATTTTGTCAATTTCGTATGCATATTAAAATCTCAGCTTTAGTAGTTCGCTTATAGAATAAGGCACGAAACAATTTTCCATTTTTACGAGTTCGAGTGCAATTTTCCGTCAGCATCTACTGTAATCTAATAACTAATAAGAGGTCCAAGATTATCAAGTATGTAAATTAATTAGGACCTTTTCTCTTTTATTTTAGAGAGGAACCTAGTAGGAAAATGTAGTCACTTTAGGATTATCCTTTTAAAAATAAATGAGACGAGCCTCGCCAAATAAAACACACAAGCTGCGGGGCCCTCATAAATGTATATATTAAAATACTTAGTTTTCGAAACTGACCGTTTAGCAAATTTCACGGCCTTCCCCAAAATAATAACGCGTTAGTCTCTTTAGGGGCGTCTTTAATAATTTTACCTTCCTAAATTCAGGTGTGCATTTCATGCGACCCAAATCCAAATCCCAAAACGTTGAATAAAATGTGTCGAGGATCCGGGTGAATTTCATGTGACGCGATCCAAAGACATGTTTTAAACGACGTTCAATTTTCTTAATAATTTGAATAAAAGCGGTTAAAAGTTAAAAGTGGGACATAAGTTGTAACATGTTTAAAAAATCAGATAAATAAGCCGAATATGACAGTTGAGCGACCGTTCTAGAACCACGGAATTCGGAAATGCCTAACACCTTCTCCCGGTTAATAGAATTCCTTATCAGGATTTCTGGTACGCAGACTGTTAAATAGAGTCAAACCTTTCCTTGATTCGGGATTCAACCGGTGACTTGGGACACCATAAATCTCCCAAGTGGCGACTCTGAATCTCTTAATAAACGAATCCCATTTCGATTGTCCTTTAATTGGAAAAACTCCCTTTACCGCACGCCCTTTGCGGGGTGCGGAAGCGCCAAAAGGAGTGTGACAGCTTTGGCGACTCCACTGGGGAATAGAACCCAGAATCTCTGGTTCAGGGTTCATAATTCGAGCTTAGATAAAATTGTTATGTTTGGCTTTATCTGATTTTGTTACATTATTTGTGCTTATTGTGCTAATTGATTGCTTTTACCGCTTTGATATTTCGTGAACTGTATATAAACTGTGCCGAAACCCATCTCCTCTCTGAGTCTTCTAAATCATGAAGAAGGGTGCACTTCGTGTGACTTCTTTTCTGTATAGTGTCTAATTCCCAATTTAGAACGAGGTTTGGATAAGTTGCAAAGCCGGCGAAGCTTCTGTATTTCCGGTACGCTGCCTCCCCCTCGGCTTGAGTTGTCCGCTCGGGTAAGCCAGGTCTAGAACAAACACTCAGGTTCTGAACCTAGAATAACTCAACTTCATGCCGGATCCTAAGTAGGAACGCTTATCTGCATCATGTGCATTTTGACTTAGGGGACTCAACATAGGGGTTGGGTCTGTCTAGGACAAGCAACCTGAAATAAGAAAGACCATCCTGATGCATCCTACTTGTTTTATGTGCATTTATTTGTTTCGAACCTGCATGTTGACCGGCTTCTGAATCTCGGGAATGATGGAAAATTGAGAAAAAGAGAGAAATGACAGTGTAATTACCTATTTTTAGGAAAAACCAATGCCCAAATACTGTCGAAACTCTGTCGAAATTTTGAGAAAATGAAAAAAAATATTTGTTTTTAAATAGTTGTTTTATTAAAAAAGAGTCTTTTATTCTAGTTTGTCTTGTTTTCAAAATCAAAAAAATAGTTTATTTGCCGTGGAAAAGGAAAAAAGAAAAAGAGTTTTGGTTTTTGGTTTTTCTTGTTTTCAAAATAGTTTATTTGCCAACGGAAAAGAAAATAGGTTGTTTTATTGTTTGTTGAAAAAGAAAAAAAAGTCTTTATTTTTAGTTTGGGAAAATAGGTCGTTTTATTGTTTGTTGAAAAGAAAAAGAAAAAAAAGTTTTGTTTTAAAAGTAGTTTTTTTATATATATTTGCTTACGAAATGCCAAAAAGAAAAATGAAAAGAGTCTTGTTTTTCAAATAGTTCGGTTAATTGGCCCGAACTATGCCGGTTTGATTCTCACAGGATGTGAGATACGTAGGCAACCCTCATCGGGTCGAACCTCCCCTTTTGCAAAAATAGCCAAAAGTGTCAAATCTTAATTTTTGTTATAAATAAGTCGGGTGATGCCGTTCTTATCAAATATGGCCGAATGTTCCCGAAAGGGACGTCGAAAGGCTGACTTTGCATAAACGGCCACCTTTGGTCATTTTTTAAATTTTGGCTAGTTAACCCACACAGCCTTAAAATCTTCGTCCTCGAGGGCTAAAAGGTCGTGTTTGCAATATTGGGTTTTCTATTTTTGAAAAATAAGAAAAAGAGTCGTAAATAAGTCGGGTGATGTCGTTTTATCAAAAATAGCTGAATGTTCCCGAAAGGGACGCCGGAAGGCTGACTTTGCATAAACAGCCAACCTTGGTCATTTTTAAGGTTCTTTGACCAGTTAGCCCACACAGCCTTAAAATCGTCGTCCCCAAGGTACTGAAGGGTCGTGTTTGCAAAACCAGTCTTTTGTTTTAATTTGAAAAAAAAGAGTCAGTGGGCAAGTGAATGCCTTTGTGATATTTGGTCAAAACAAGCCGAGCCAGCTTCGGCAGTGTATTAAACTGTTCTTGCCGAGATAGCCTTAGAGTATCTTTCAGTTGTCGAAAAGCTATTTTCGTAAAAGAACGGACAAGTTTGTAAAATAATCTTTCCCGACCTCAAAATTCAGGAGAAATTGTGAAGCGGCCACGTTTGTAAAAATAATCATTGGTCGAAATTGGCAAATGGGAAAAGGAATCTGTCCGTTTGTTTTTAAATTTGTAATTCTTTTGATTAGAATATGTGGGTTGTTTGATTTTCGGGTCTATATTTCGTCTTTCCGTCAAAGCCTAAGCTTGTTAGTTTGGTCAGTTTTTAAACCTTTCTTTTAAAATCTAAGTTTGCTTTTATTATGAAAAAATAAAAATTCCAAAAACAAAAAAATGTTTTATTGTTGTTTGTTGTGTATTTGCCCGAACTACGCAAGGTCTGATTCATGCGGGGTCATGATACGTAGGCAATCTCCATAAGATTCGACCACAACCAAAAAAAGCAAAAAAATGAAAAAATGGAAAAGAAAAAAAACAAAAGTGAAAAGTTTTGATAATAATAAAGACTGACTGAGTCCACAAAAAATGTTATTAATAATAAGGACCGACTAAGTCCATTCTAACATGTTTTGTTTTGAATTGTAAGAAAATTGAGGTGGTCGGATTGTGGTAAGCCTGAAACACAAAATCCAGGAAAACCTGATTGTGATTCAAGACAGTGACACCCAGAATATCGCGCAGAATCCTTTACTTGCACGTCATGATGCACATTTTGTGGGGATGATGCCTGGTGACAGGGAGCACGTGAATCCTCTTGGGGGTGTATTGACTAAAGCTGAAAATGTTGAAACAGATAGTGGCCTTGGTAATATTGATGCGAAGCTCAGTGGCTAGTATGTCGTGCTTGGTAATTGGGAAGACTCCCCAATTCTTGGTCAACCAGTATGGAGTTTTGGTGGCTTATTTTGTTGTCATTTATGTTGTCAAGATTATTTAAGGGTAGTAATCTGGATATTATCTTGTAAATCAAATCCTTCTATCTTTTGATTTTGACCAGTTCCGTTTGGTCGTAATATCTCATGTTAGTGTTGTCTAGGTTCGTTCTAAGGGTTATAACCCTAATTTAGTTTGTTTATCTGGCTGTTCGAACTATTTCATCGTCCAATGCGATATCCTATTTTCTTTTATGTTTAGTCATTTTCTTTTACTTTTCCCTTTCTATAGTTCTTTTTCTGTCAACTCTAGTGACATGGCATGCGCACGCAATTTTGGCTTAATCTTAAAAGTTAATCATGAAGAAATTGGAAGCTGATCACGACACTTACAGGAAATAAGAACAGTTTGAGATCATTTGAAGCCCAAACCATGTGGAACATTTGGCAGGTAAAACATAAAGAAACTGTAAATCCAAGTGGGCCAAATTGGCAAGGGATCGTTCATGATAATGATAATGGGAGTGTTGTCCAAAAGCGCTGTAAATCAACCAATGGAAGAGGCAAAGGTATGGATATGGTTGTCAAGTCTGGCACAATCAGAAGATGTTGCGAGTGTCTGTTTAATTGTGTTGTTTGTACCTGGCATATTTTGAAGATTGGAATGACGAAGGCATTTTATTCTGCTATCTAAACACTTTATCCTTCGTTAACCCTTTGAGCCTTATTTGTTTTCTTTCATACCCCTCCTTCGGAATCAGTAGCAAAGACTAGAAACACAAACATGGAAGATAAAGAAAAAAAAAGAGAAAAACAACAAAACAACAGAAAGAAAAAAGGGAGAAGAAGAAAAGAAAAAAAATGATAAGCGAAAAGAAAAAAAATAGTGAAAACTAGAACAACGAAGAGTGGGAACTACGTTTGACCTGATTCCTCAAAGAGGATACGTAGGCGCTTCACGGCTCAGTCATAGTGTAACAAAAAAAAATCAAAAAATCCTCAAGCAAGAAACTGAGGCAAAGATTGTGTTTGTTGTAAATAAATCTAGTTCCGAAGGTTGTAATTTCGAACCCAAATTGATGTTTTTTTTAGCCTTCAAGTACCCTTTCTTTCTAGCACTATCCAAATCCCACATTACGGTCCAAAGAAAGACCTTCCGATCAGTCTTCAAAAGAGGCCAAGTCAGGCAAATGAGAGAGTCTTATCAGAACATAACACTCTGATTCCCAGTAGAAAAGACTCTGATCTCCGGTCTTAGCGGTAACACCCCAATCCCCAGTCTCCGCAGAAAATAAATATGAGAGAGTCTGGCAAATGGAAGCCGGGAATAACACTCTAATTCCCAGCAGTAAGAGGATCATAAGCTAAAAAGATCCCAGCTGAAAAACAAATGAGAGAGTCTTACCGGTGAAAACCTTCACGTGCACCATAAGGTGATGAAAGTTGAGAGAAAATACAAAATGAGAGAGGCTTGATAGTGAAAACCTTCGGGCAATACAAGTCGAATCAAGGTGAGAATCAGATGGGAAAGCCCCAGACGAAGATTGTGGAAGGCGAATTAACAACGAAGGATAGGCTATATGTGCATGTCATGGCCATTAGAGTTGGTATCCACGTTTTATAGGTTTTTATTTCATAATTTTTCTTTTTAGAGTTTTCCTTTTCCTTGGTCTTTTAGTCTGTTCCTTTTATCTTTCTCCTTTCATCGAAAAATTCCCCAACAGAGTCTATTTGGTCAAGACAAGTGAGAAATGACTTCAAAATTTGCCACCAGCCTTCCAATTATGAAAGACGGGATCTTACTATTACATACAAGTGGTATAATCCAGGAAGGAACAAGCGCAAGTCCAGTGTCAAGAAGGATATCCCCAGCAAGAGGAGATTGACAAAGGGATGGACCAGTGTCAAGAGGGATATCCCCCGCAGAAATCAAAGGTTATAGACCTCAAAGACAAGGCCCATGGATAAATCAAGAAAAAAAAACAACAACGCGGAGAGCGATGTGCATGATTTGGGAAATTCATATGATACTCAAAGGTCGGGGAAATGCTCGTTCCCGAGCTATGCCACAAAAAGAAGAGGGGCATCCCCAGCAGAAAAGGGACGGGAAATGCCATTGATAGCAGAAAGGCATGCCACAAGGAATATCACCAAAACTGGGACAGAAAATTTTCTGCCATTGTTGAATATTTTCTCGGAGAAATGAGGAAATCAATTCAAGTTATAAGGAAAAAAACTACCCCCAGCATGAGTGGCACGACCACTCACCGCACTTTAAACTAACGAAATTTTCTTTGATTTAAGAACAGGGACGGAAGCTTGTCCATATCAAGATCTCTACATCATATCAAGCTTTTTGCGCTGCATCAATCTTTGTAATAACCAAATCAAGCACCATGTGTCAGGTTTATCTGCCCTCAATAGGATTTGATGGGACTATCTGCCTCAAATAGGATATTATGGGACTATCCGCCCTCAAATAGGATACATTGGGACTATTCGCCCTCAAATAGGATATTATGGGACTATCCGCCCTCAAATAGGATATTATGGGACTATCCGCCCTCAAATAGGATATTATGGGACTATCCGCCCTCAAATAGGATATTATGGGACTATCCGCCCTCAAATAGGATATTATGGGACTATCCGCCCTCAAATAGGATATTATGGGACTATCCGCCCTCCAATAGGATATTATGGGACTATCCGCCCTCCAATAGGATATTATGGGACTATCCGCCCCCAAATAGGACACTATGGGACTATCCGCCCTCAAATAGGATACTACGGGACTAACCGCCCTCAAATAGGATACTACGGGACTATCCTACCTCAAATAGGATACTACGGGACTATCCGCCCTCAAATAGGATAGTATGGGACTATCCGCCCTCAAATAGGATAGTATGGGACTATCCGCCCTCAAATAGGATATTATGGGACTATCTGCCCTCAAATAGGATATTATGGGACTATCTGCCCTCAAATAGGATATTATGGGTCTATCCGCCCTCAAATAGGATACTATGGGACTATCCGCCCACAAATAGGATACTATGGGAATATCCGCCCTCAAATAGGATATTATGGGACTATCCGCCCTCAAATAGGATATTATGGGACTATCCGCACTCAAATAGGATACTATGGGACTATCTGCACTCAAATAGGATACTATGGGACTTTCCACACTCAAATAGGATACTATGGGACTATCCGCCCTCAAATAGGATATTATGGGACTATCCGCCCTCAAATAGGATATTATGGGACTATCTGCCCTCAAATACGATATTATGGGTCTATCCGCCCTCAAATAGGATATTATGGGACTATCCGCCCTCAAATAGGATACTATGGCACTATCCGCCCTCGAATAAGATATTATGGGACTATCCGCCCTCAAATAGGATACTATGGGACTATCCGCCCTCGAATAGGATACTATGGGACTATCCGCCCTCAAATAGGATATTATGGGACTATCCGCCCTCAAATAGGATTATGGGATTATCCGCCCTCAAATAGGATATTATGGGACTATCCGCCCTCAAATAGGATATTATGGGTTTATCCGCCCTCAAATAGGATATTATGGGTCTATCCGCCCTCAAATAGGATATGATGGGACTATCCGCCCTCAAATAGGATATTATGGGTCTATTCGCCCCAAAAATAGGATATGATGTGACTATCCGCCGTCAAATAGGATATTATGGGACTATCCGCCCTCAAATAGGATATTATGGGACTACCCTTCCTCAAATAGGATATTATCGGACTATCCGCCCTCCAATAGGATACTATGGGACTATCCGCCCTCAAATAGGATATTATGGGACTATCCGCCCTCAAATAGGATATTATGGGACTATCCGCCCTCAAATAGGATATTATGGAACTATCCGCCCTCAAATAGGATACTATGGGACTATCCGCCCTCAAATAGGATATTTCGGGTTCTTCCGCCCTCAAATAGGATATTTCGGGTTCATCCACCCTCAACTAGGATATTTCGTGTTCATCCGCCCTCGAATAGGATATATGGGTCTATCCGCCCTCAAATAGGATATTGAATTTAATCCTTTCTCATAAGGACATTTAATTTATTTCGACCCGAGTGGTCCTACTTGTATAAACACTGCCAAAATATATATTTCATGAATCATTGCCAAATGCATTTTCTTTCCAAAGTTGTTGTTGAAGTCAGGTGCCCACCTGGAGAACAAGGGAATACATTTCAAGTTCAGCAATTGGGCGCCCACTTGGATAACAAGGGAATATATTTCAAATTTTAGCAATCAGGAGCCCACTTGGAGAACACGGGAATACATTTCAAGTTTTGGCAATCAGGCACCCACCTGGAAAATAAAGGAATACATTCCAGTCTTTACATTTCAAGTATGGAAGTCAGTAGCCCGCCAGGAGAGCAAAAGGTTACAACAAAAATCCCCAGCATAAATCCAAATTGAGAAATCAAAAGGAAGGCAGTGATGGTCAGTTCAAGCTTCGAAGAAAAATAATGTGAAGCCCACAAGAAGGAAATAAATAGTCCAAGTTCGGCAATCAAGGGAGGCCGATGAGTCAAGTCAGAAATG